>CM044009.1:61752191-61822191 GCA_024085815.1 Flaveria linearis
TAAAACGGATCAGCAGCTGTGTTCTTGACATATTTGATCAAAAAACTCGACTTTTAACCATTGGATTATACCATATTCACACAGAACATATATACTTCATTTACAACCGTTTCGGGTCTTTATTTTCATCAAATTTCACAAAAAAAACTAGGATCCGAACCCTCACTTTTAGCTTAACAGAAAGATTGAACAGAAACCCCGATTTAAAACATGTTTTTGGATCAATTTCACCACATACATAGCTTAACATATTCAAGAATCGACCGTACGAAGCGAAACTTACGAAACGGAGTAGCTGAGTCAATTTGGCAAGAACAGGGGTGTTTGGGTTCGAAAGGAGCAAGGGATGAGAATACTGCAGATAAAATCTGCTTTTGAACACCCTTAACCGCCCTACTTATCTTACATGCCTATTTAGCCGCCATACTCAGTCGTATGACTGGACCATTCGCACGGCTCAATCGTTACGACTGAGCCCATACGCCGTTAATCGTGCGATTGAACATCATACGCACATAAGGTGTGCGACTGAGATTCATTCGCATGATCAATCATGCGACTGGACACTACCTCTTATTAATTTAAACGAATATTAAATTTTACGGATGTTACAGTTATTATATCATATAAGATTATGAAAAATCTAACTTTTTTATATCATAATTGTCCCAAGAGGACATATCGGTGAAAAGGTGATGTACTCCTCAAGTAAAATTTTGGGTTTAAAGTTTATATAGTGCATGTGTGATGATTGTATGAGTAAAGTATGTATAATAAAGTGAGCTTATGTTTCAACACTAAACCTTAAAGATTTTTTGGGGTCATGAATTTGAAAGGTTTAAAACAAAAGTTTAATTCTAAAACACTAGAGACACTAATGGTTATCAAATAAACTAGTAAAATCCAACCGCGCGTTGCCAAGTGATAAACCTTGTTTGACCAGTTAACGCGTACGCGGAATTAGTTTCCTCTTTTTCGCAGATCCGCGTAGGTTGTTTTTAGACCGCGTTTCGCAACGGAGTTTAACATGACGGTTAGGTGATCAAAAGACTATAATTTAAGGCTCAAAAACAATGACGCATTGTGGCTGCAAATAATGCATCTGTCACGCCATAACAATGGCCATGTTTTATTTCATTGTCTCGCCTATCAATCTGTGATACCCGGAAAAATTCATAGTAATTATGTGATTATACAAATTAGTTTTATATTTCTATTATTATTTAATAGAATAATAATAAAAATAATAATAACAATAATAAATAATATTGTTATTAATAATAATAGTAATAATAAAGAAAATAATAAGAATAATGATATATGTTATTAGTAATTTGTAAAGATTATTAAGAAAATAAACAATTTAAAAAAAAAGTAAAATTGGATTTAAAAAGTCCAGGGGGTATTTGTGTTAATTTGAAAACACATAAAATAATAAACTTGTAAACCTCAGGGGACTAGAAGTGTAAATTTTAAAAACCCAAACCCCTCCCGTCGACCCTGTGCTCCGGCCGGTCTCGACGAGCCTCCGGCGACCACGACACTCCAAAACCACGCGGTTTCAACTCAATCAAATGCTACCGACAAACTCGTAAGGATGATTCGAACCTGTTCCCCACTTTGATTTGAAAAATTATGCGATTAGGTGCGATTTATTACCTAAACACACTCGGCCGAAAGCTTAACCATTATCGAGCACTGAACATTAATAATGAACAAAGTAAACACGCACTAACAATCGTCTGACTATTTAAAAGCTTCCATCGATTTCAATTTCATACAAAAACACACAAACAAATCGCAACCATTCAAACTCTCTGTCGCGACCTGCAACTTAATGGGGAGTCCATGCTTAGAGCTTCCAAACACCAAAATTGATAGAGGGCTTTCCATTAAGAATCTCATTCGAAGCTAACCTCAAAGTTAATTTGATTTTCATTGTGTTTTGGGCATTGAACCAGCGGTACATTGATCGAACCTGTTCTTGTGCTCATCTTTTATCGAGTTCACCCAAATCAGGTAATGAAACATATGTACACACTCGATTTGACATGGGGAACAAAAGCCCATGTCTATTGCAGTGATCATTCGAATTTGGGCTTCAATTTGATTCGGATCGAAGTTAGGGTTTATATGATTTGGGGGTATTCGCTGGGGTGTGTTAAAAGGAATGGGACCGAGAACTATCGCGGCCTTGTGCCTTGGTTCACCGGTTCCATGTCCATGTCCAATCCAGAGGTCCCGGGTTCGAACCCGGCAACCTCATTTAATTTTTTAAAGGCTTTTTGACCTTCTAAAAATACAGAAAAATGCTTAAAAATTATAAAAATAATTTTTATAAACTTTGTTTTTATTTAGAAGTTATCTAATTATTTTCTGGAAATTTATTCTTTAAATACCTATTTATTTATTTATTATACAAATGTTATAAATAGTTAAATTTATAAAAATGGATTTAAATAATAATTTAAATCATCAAGTTATTAATGGAGATTATATTATTTAATACGGATTTATCATGATAAATGAAGGAATTATATTTAATAAATTTCACAAATTGTTTACAAATACGAATATTATCATTTAATTAGGATCATGCCATGGTTATTATTAATATCAATAATAGTAATATTATTAATACATGGTGTTGTTTGTATATCAAAACGTGCGCGTCAAACCGAACGACCCGAATCCGACCAAATGTATTTATCGCGTTGAACACATTTTGAAAACTTAATTACAATTATAATAGGTGTTGATCGTGTTTGATCGTGCATTATCTTCTTTGAAGCTCTTGTTCATTTCATTATATCAGTTCAAGGTGAGTTTACAGCCCCACTTTTACTGTATATACTCTTTTGGGGGAGAGAAACATGCTGTTTTCATAAAACGTTACATTACATTGGATTTGTGTAATACTGCATATACTTGATACTATGGGTTATACTTGCCCAATGGACCGTAATATGGACTTAGCGAGGTAATTGTGTAGTAGTACTACTGGGATGACATACCCCACCCGGGCTAGTCGCGCTAGCACAACGTTCGTCAAACGGGTGAACGGTAGCTAATTACAAGTGTTGTGGGTGTGATCCACATCCGGCCTGTTTATTTATTTGATACATGTTAGCTCGGCCGCGACTTATACACATAGTGATCATTATAGACTAGCTACCCATTTATGCTTAATACTAAACCGGGAATGGCATTTTATATTTATCGGATAATAAATCCGGGATTTCATTATACTGTGACGGATTACAAAATCCGGGAATTTCATTATACATGACGGGTTACATAATGGGAATTTCATTATACTTGACGGATTACAAAATACGGAATTTATTATACTTGCGGATTACATAATCCGGGAATTTCATTATACTTGACGGATTACAAAATCCGGGAATTATTATACTTGACGGATTAATAATCCGGGAATTTCATTATACTTACGGATTCATAATCCGGGGATTCATTTTACTTATCGGATTACATAATCCGGGGATTTCATTATGATACTTATCGGATTACAAATCCGGGGATTTCATTACTGATACTTATCGGATTACATAATCCGGGGATTTCATTACTGATACTTATCGGATTACATAATCCGGGATTTCATTACTAAACTTACTGTTTTCTGATAAAACTGTGAACTCACAGTTTGTACTGAGTTTTTGCATGTTTTCTCTCAGGACATTGATGTGACACGTTTAGGAGCACAGCATCCACCGCATGTCATTCCGCATTTATCTCAAACTGTTTTCAAGACTTAATTCGTGTAATGGATTGGACGCGTGTTTGCGTGTTCCAAAAACGTGTTAAAATGTTTTCCTGTTTTCACTTCCGCACTACTTAAATATATTTGGTTTGTTTCATTAAAATTAAACAACTTATATGAATTGTAATTATCGAGTCATTGGTGTAACTGATGCTTATCTGAGATCCTGGTTTATGTCACACGCCTGACGGTAAAACCACGTTAGCGGATTTTGAGGGTGTGACAGATTGGTAGAGAGCATTAGTTATAGCGAACTAAAATGAACTTTGCATCTCATCTGCATGGCATTTTAGACTATAGTTGGATTTGCATTAGTTACACACACATAGATTACTAAGCTATGCCTACTAAATTGGTTGCCTGAGAATTTTTGCTTTAACATATCCCTGTGAGCATATGGCTACGGGTGGTGGCTCCGTGTGCTGTTGAGTTACGGGAGAGTTGTGTGCATTGATATCGCCTAAATGTTCTTCATGATTTGTGTGACACATAGACACCTGTATTCTGATTTCCTGGCAAAGGCCTCGGGCTAAGGCAAGCATATCGCATAAATTCATTGTGAGACCAGTTATGCTTAACGGGGATTTCTGGGATGAGTGATAAACTATGGTCAATACACAGGTCTCTAAGGCAAATGGGTCAAAGTACCTTGGCATGTCAATGATTCCCAAACTCTACTAATCCTTTCGTATACTTTGATTGATCGACCCCAATATAATACATACTATTTGATACTTCTATCATTGATGACCACTGTACTTGACAAGATATGTTAGCTTGATAGGAGGAACCGGGGTGATCATGCAAAGCAACTACCATTACGGGTGCACACGTAATCGTAATTTGTCGTGCATGCTAGTCCGGTGAATCTGGTCGGTGGTAACATTGTAGTCAGTATAAGTCATCATTCCTACGCCTTGAGCAAGAAAGTCTCGGTCTTCATAGAACATAGCCATTTACTATCTATCAGTTCTACTTGTAGGAATGCTCACCCTTACCTGAATTTGGACGAAATTCAAACCATGACATTTGTGTAATCCCACAGATTCGGACTGATTCTCTAGCTTGTTATTTCTTTAAATCTTAAATTTCTCTTCCTTTTCATTTCAAGACAAAAGGTCTATTTTCATACGACTGATAGCTTTTGATATTTTGGTATTTAAAGAATGTCTGGAAGAGGACGTGGACACGGGAGAAGTAGCGATCATGAGTATTACAAGTTCTCTATTTCTACCCTAGGGTGCTAGGATCATAATTCTAGTAGTCCCTTGTTAAGGGTAACAAAACATTACTAACACTTGCTATTACTTAAGTCATGTCCTACTTAGAGCCTTCATGATTTTCCAATCATGACATTAATTAAGAGACATTCCTCCACTTAGCATTTCAGTAACTAAGGAACTGATTGAATACTTTAAGTGCATTATTGGATATGATTACATAGCCTGTCTTACAACCTATCTATGGTATACTTATTTAAGAACATTATGGGCATTATATCACATATTAGTACTTTGAGAAGACCCTCGATAATCACACCCTATCATTATTTTGTTTGACTTATATTTGTTGGATTAATAAGGGCTTTATAGGAACTCTCTTAAGGACTATGTTGTTAACCCAACTTTTATTCCATACATCTATCGATGTCACATTTGCTATACGCACCCTTATTCAAACTTGTTGGATTAAGTCTTAAAGACAAAAACGCCGGCTAATACGACATCAGTAGACAAGAGACGCGACATACTCTAATATACTACTTCATCGGATTGTAGATTATTGTACATAGATTCCTTCGATCGCTCCTTGATCAAGTGAATTCCTTCTCAATCGTTTCCTTTGCACAACTACGGTAATTAATCTTCGTTAATAACCATATCTTTGATACTCAAATCAGGATAACACTCTGTACTGACAGAGTATCGGGATTGAACAATTTGACTATAAGAACCGATACCCCTTCCCAGGATCGACGATCTTTTCGATCAGTTGCAGGGATCAATGTACTCCTCAAAGATCGATCTTCATCGGGCTATCATCAATTGAGGGTTCGTAAAGATGACATACCGAAAATATTGTTTAGAACTCGATATGAACACTATGAGTTCTTGGTCATGCGTTCAGGGTGACCAAACGCATCAGCTGTCTTCATGGATTGATGATCAAGTATGCCACGTGTTCACTACAGGGCAAGGCACTAACTGGTGGAACACCCAGGTTCAAGCTAAGTTAAGATAAGTTCAAACAGGATAAGTTCAATTGATGCAAATGACTTAAGATAAGTTCAAAGCCTTGGTGATTGAGTACTATTACCTAAGGAATAAAATGCAAAAGTTAGAATGTAATTCTAAATTATGCAATGGTAGGGTTAGGTTGTGCTCTTTATACTGACAAACTCCATGAATTGACAAAGCTGATGTTCATACCTTATGATATTAGACCAAATAGGTTAAGAAGGACACTGGGCAAATCTAGTGAGTAGTAGAAAGAAGTGGAGGGTTGAACAAGCATTCTAGCAGTAAGGTAGACAAGAATGCCAATGTTGTGAACCTAGCTATGTTGGTTAATACGATTAAGTTAACATGCGCTAAACGGGGACATTAAGATGGTTGGAGTTCCGACCATTACCATAAGTGTGCCCTAGGTCGATTAGGACCCCAGGACAGTTAGAAACAATCAGAATTAGGAAATGGCTATAGCTAGAAAGTAAGACAGTTAAATTATGGAAAAAAGGTAATTAAGTCAAGGTAAATATCACACGGTCATACATTTACGACTGAAGCAAGCCACATTCGACAAGACCAAATATTGTTACATGCACGTACCTTATCATCAATAGCTACACTCTATTTGATACCAGGGTTGATAATAGCTTTGATTCTTCTGAAATTATTCTTTAAACTTAGCATTAACCCTAGATGCTTGAGAAATCATTTTACTTGTAGAAATAACCAATGGTAGTAATTAGTACACGAAGATCATGTCTTTGAATAGACTTAATACTGTATGAATTGGTTAGCGAAGCATGAAACCAAGATAGACCATCAGGAGAAGGTGATTCGTCGAAAGCCTCTAGATATTTAATGTGGGAGATCACGTTTGACTCAAAGTCTATCCTGGAAAGGGATTATACGATTCGGAAAGAAAGTGTTTATCCGATGAATCACTTGTTGTGTCTCTAAAAGAGGACTCTGAATTATGTTGTGTCCTTACTTTGATGAGTCTCTATTCGTTTCGATAAATGGTTTTCAATGTTTGTTTTGTGAAATTTCATCCTCTGGCTTTAGGTTGATTTCTTTATCTTAAGGATTGACTTCAACTATTCTCATTGGAACTTACATTTCACAAATGTTATGATCTTATAAAATAGGGTTGAAACCCGTACCTTGGTGACAAATGCTACACACCGTCACATTCACCGCATGAGCTTCAACAAGAAGAATCTTAGGTTTCCTTTCTGATTTGGGAATATCTTGAATGTTTCTAAAACTTGTTCATTAAATCCATCTGAATTCCTAAATTCCTCTGTATCATCTAAAACCTTGTTCTTAGACCGACGGTGGGCAAAGGAGGATACATCTTCACAAGATATGCGTTAAGATCGTTTCATATGGTGACGTTTAGGATTCTTAAATTCCGACGGATAACCTTTCTTATCATTGTTAGTCTTATTTTGATTTGTAGACATCACCTTACCACGAGATGGTATTCTGGAAATTATGGATCAATAATTTAAACAACTTAAGCATAGAAAAAATCCGATTGACAGAGTTCGGTGGAACTCCGGCGTGGTCCTGAGTTCACCTTGGAACTAGAGGACGAAATGATGCGCAAGTATCCTAACCGGTTCAAGGATGTTTCCAGTACACCTAAATTTTTGGGACGAAAATTCTCTAACAGGGGGATGATGTGACAACCCGGAAAATTCATAGTAATTATGTGATTATACAAATTAGTTTTTATATTTCTATTATTATTAATAGAAATATAATAAAAATATAATAACAATAATAATTGTTGGATCATATAAGGCTGGTGCAACCAAATTCACTTCATAGTCACTTTTGGTACTACATTAAAGGGCTTCCGAAGCCAAGCCAGAGATCTTCCGAGAGTCTAAGGAACAACAACTGAAGACAGCTTCCGAAGACAAAGTCTGATGAAAGAGCTGAAGACAAAGTCTGAAAGCTTCCGAAGACAAAGTCTGATGAAAGAGTGAAGACAAAGTCTGAAAGCTTCGAAGACAGTCTGATGAAAGAGTGAAGACAAAGTCTGAAAGCTTCCGAAGACAAAGTCTGATGAAAGAGCTGAAGACAAAGTCTGAAAGCTTCCGAAGACAAGTCTGATGAAAGAGCTGAAGACAAAGTCTGCTTCCGAAGAAAAAGAGACTCCAAGCTTCGGAAGAAGCAGTCTTCCGAAGTATAAGTGCCTTCGGAAGAAGTTATTCTTCGAAGCACTTTATCCTTCGGAAGACATTACTATGTCAGCAGATAAAAGTATGGTCCCTGACAGTCCGCTGCAGACCTCTGATCAGCATGGCATCTTCCTAAAGAGCCATGTGTTGACCATACTTTATTCTACTGTTCACCTTTTATGATAGTACATGTTACAACTTTAGTTGGTGACAAAAGGTAAGTCAGGGACATGTCCTGACTACCAACTCTCAGGCACAATGTCTGAAAGACCTCACCTAGAGTCTTGTAGTATAGATGTAAGGTTAGAGGTGTCCAGCTGGTATCAAAGTATATCCGATTGTAGGTAGTATTATATATATCTTTCCCTGTAACTCTTTAAGTAAGTGATTTGAGTCCAAGTGTCTTGTAATCCTTGAGTTGAGAAGCGATATATAAAAGTACCTTGAAAATTTACCTGCTGTTAATTTTCTTACTGCTTGTTACTTGTTATATTGTGATCAACTCTTCATAGACTGCTTGCCGAGTGTTGATTCACAGTGAGTTGAGAGAAAAACCACCCGAAATCCGATCTGCAATAGTATCAGAGCTCCAGGTCCAGGCTTGATTGTGAGATCTTACCATCCTAATCAACCTGTTTTTTCTCCTCACCACAATCCACTCACTCAAATGGCTGCTCTCTCCAAGGCTGATATGGAAACTGGTACCTTGACCAAGTCCCTATGATCACCCCTGAAGACTTTGACACATGGTGTATCAGGATGGAAGGCTTCATCAAGTGTCAAGACTCAAGGATGTGGGACTCCATTGTCAATGGTCCTTTCATACCAAGTACTACATCTGCCACTGGTAATCACATCATTCCAAAAGATGTTGATGATTACTCAGAGGAAGATAGGAAGAGAATAGAGCTGGATCAAAGGGCTATGACTTGTCTCCAAATGCTCTCCCCAACTCCGTCTACAGACGCTTCAAGAAGTGCAAGACTGCTAAAGATTTATGGGAAGCTTTGAAGCTGATGTATGAGGGATCCAAGGAAACTCAAGAGAACAAGAAAGATCTCTTGAAGCAGCAGTTTGAGAACTTTACTTTCAAGGCTGGTGAGACCTTGACTCAACAATACTTCAGGTATGTTGAGCTAGTAGATACTCTGGCGGATATTGGAGTAGCTCTTGAGAACAGAGACATAGTTAGGAAGTTCATGTCCTCTCTTCCTAAACTATGGACTCACTACTGTGTTGTCATCAAGAGAACTTCGGACCTTAAGACTCTTTCTCTCACAAAGTTGTATGGTATCCTAAGTGCATTTCAGATGGAGATGAACATGCAGAACTCCTCTGACCACTCCAATAACCAACAGAGTTCAGCCCTTCATGTGGTTGAAAGGGAAAGCATGGAACCACAACATCAGTTGCTATGCTACCCTGACAACTCACATACTGGACCCTTCATCACTCTACCTGAGACTCCAAGTCTCAAAAGGTTCAACACAACTCCTTTCAGGATAGTTGTGCCTTTGTCTCTGGAAGTGGACACTCTGGTGATTTTCAATACTGCTTTGATGATCTTGAGTGCTTCAATCCAGATGATGTGGAGTACATGGACATTGTCCAGCAGATGGCTCTTTTTAACTTACAGAGCGAAGAAGTTCTTCAAGAGAACTGGAAGGCAATTCCCTCAAAACCCAGTCAACAGCAAGTTTGGGTTTGATAAGAGCAAAGCAAGGTGCTACAACTGCAACCAACTTGGTCACTTTGCTAGGGAATGCAAGGCTCCCAAGAACAACCCGGGAACCCCACAGGCCTCCACACATCCCACTGCTCCCAAGCATGAAGAAAAGTCAACTGAAACAGCTGCTGTTGCTCAGGAAGTTGACTGGAGCTTCATGGTACAGGATGTGACTCCCGCTCAAGCACTCATGGCCGGAACAGATGATGATCAGGTATATGAACATCTTTGTACTGCTGCCTGTATTGCTAAAGTTAAATTGTATAAGGATTACATTTCGGAAATCAGATCTGAGGTTGAGTCTTTAAATGTGCTAAAATCTGACTTTAAAGAGCTGAATCTGACTATCAAAGGAAAATTGATGAGTTAGAGAAAACTGTGTCTCTTTTGAAACATGAAAAGACTAACTACAAGACTCAAATCAAAGATCTGATCTCCAAACTTTCTGAAGTTCAAGCCCAGTTAGTCACAGCTGAGGCTCAGGCCAGGAAGCAAGCTATTGCTGAGCAAAGCTTCCAAACTATTCTTGCATCAACCTCTCATTCCAAAATGTTTTATCAAAACAAAGAAGGGTTGGGAACCAGTGAAATAGCTCCACCACACTCTTATGAGTCGATTAGACTACCTAGATGTGGTACTGAAGAGCAAGAGGTTCCAACTGCTGACCCTTCTCCATTGGAACTAGAGGATGAAGTAAAAATAGTGGCCTCCACAGGGGAGAAACAGGAGGATACACCCATCTCCACCTGTGATGACCAAATCCTGACCACCAAGGCAAGAAGAAGCAGAGCTAAAGCTGCTAGAAGGACTGCTAAGAAGGTTGCAGAGTCCAAGCTTAAGTTTGACCCTAAGCAAAAGGGTGTCTTCATTTCTGCCGGGTTTCAAGTGGTAGGTACTCCTGATTCAGGAAAGGAGTGTAGTACCAGCACTCCTGTCCTACTGAAGGATCAGAAGTCGAAAGGGAAAGTTGCTGATGAAGAGAAGAAACCCAAGAAACAGCAACCTGCAAGTTCCCAGAAGACTAACATTGCATGCATAATGTGTGGTCTGCACAACCACATGGCTAAAGATTGTTACTACAATCCAGCAAGCACACATTATGCAAATAATGTAGAAAAGAAGTAGTCAGAGAAGGTTTCTCAGTTGGACCACTTCAAAAGGTCCAAATGATGAAAAAGGGAAAGTTGGTCTCGGAAGCCAAGTTGCTTTCGGAAGAAACTGCTTCTTCCAAAGGGAAAATGGCTTCGGAAGCCAAACCTTCTAAGGTTTGAAGAACAAGAAGGCTTCCTTGAAACCATCTCAGAAGAAGACTACTTCGGAAGAAAAGGTGGTGAAGGCTTCTTCCGAAAAGAGAGAAGCTTCGGAAGAAGACCATGCTGCAAAAGCTTCAACAAGCTCATCCTCAAAGATCAACCAAGGATGGATTGGAAGATCAAGGAAGATGCTGCAGCCCAAACCTCTTCTTCAACAATGACCTCTATTGAACCCCATTGCATATCTTTTGGTTCAATTATGTCACTATCTTTGGAAAGAGCCCGAGACCTGCAAGGCTTGGGCTTCCAAACAAAACTAACCATCTCATCTTATGTGCAGGGACATCCATTGACAAGAACAACAATATCTGGATTGTAGATAGTGGATGCTCCAGGCACATGACAGGGAACAGATCTCTCCTTCAACAATTCCAGAACTTGATGGAGGGCCTGTCCAATTTGGAGGTGAGGCCGGAGGATATATTTCTGGCAGAGGAAGTATATCCAATGGCAGAATAAACATTGACAAAGTTCACTTTGTCAAACAGCTTGAACACAATCTGTTAAGTGTTTCTCAATTCTGTGATCAGAAGCATCAGATGCTTTTCACAGAACATGAGTGCATTATCCTCAAACCAGGGATGACAATTCCTCCGGAATTGGTGCTTCTCAGATCTCCCAGGAAAGGGGATATGTACAAGCTGGATATGAACAATGCTTCTCCTATGGGTGAAGTATCATGCTTTCTTTCCAAAGCTGATAGTGATGAGTCAACACTATGGCATAAACGCATGTTCATGTGAATTTTAAAACAATGAATAAATTGGCTAAAAATAACTTGGTACATGGTTTGCCTAAAAAGGAATTTTTCTGCAAAGATAACTGTGTTGCATGCCTGAAAGGGAAACAACACAGATCATCTCATAAATCCAAATGTGTTAACTCTATCACTACTCCATTACACTTATTGCACATGGATCTTTTTGGTCCCACAAGTATAATGAGCATTGGAAGGAAATCATACTGCCTTGTGATCGTTGATGATTTTACAAGATTTACATGGGTATTCTTTTTAAGAAGTAAGATGAAACTGCTGAAACTTTAAAATCTTTTATTCTTAAAATAGAAATCAAATTGATCACAAGGTTAAGATTATTAGAAGTGATCAAGGGACTGAGTTTAAGAACTTCGTTCTTGACTCATTCTGTGACTCAAAAGGGATTGCCAGACAATATAGTGCTCCCAGAACTCCTCAACAAACGGTGTTTGCTGAGTGGAGGAACAGGACACTTATTGAGGCTGCTCGGACCATGTTAGCTGATTCAAAGCTGCCTCTAACATTCTGGGCAGAGGCAGTCAGCACTGCATGCTATGTGCAGAACAGGGTTCTTGTAGTTAAGCCCCATGGAAAAACCCCTTATGAGTTATGGAACAAGAGGCCGCCGTTCATTGGCTTTCTAAGGTCCTTTGGCTGCAGGTGTACCATACTTAACACAAAGGACAACTTGGCAAAGTTTGCTGAGAAGTCGGATGATGCTATCTTTATTGGATACTCTTCTAGCTCCAAAGCTTATAGAGTATACAATATTAAGAATCAACAATTTGAGGAGTCATCCAACATAGTTGTTAATTAGCACACTCCTTGTGTTAGGGGGAATGGACCTGAGTATATCTTTGATTTAGAATTGTTTCCAAACTATTCTAAACCATCTTGTGAGAATGTTTCAGCTGGAACAGGTGCTCAAAGTGATGCTGATGCTGATACAGGTCAACTATATGAGCTTCCCAGACCTATTCCAAATTCTCCAAGAGCTGAAGGGCAACAAGCTTCAACTATTCACAGATCTGACAGTGTAACTATCTCCAGAAATAGTGAAGCTTCAACAAGTGAATCACTTGATCAACCTCAAAGTTCCTCAGGTGATCCCTACAACACCAGGTTGAGGAAGTGGTATTCTGAAGGAACAGGCAACTGTCAATACTACTTCACAACCAACCATTGATGATGTTTCTCAATCATTCAATCAGTCCTCATTGAATGACTCTGAAACAGCAGTTGGACAGAGTGATCCAATTCCTGATCAGAATATGTCTAACCTAGACTTATCTCTGCAATTGGAAGATTCCTCGTCTTAGGATTCACAACACTCATCCAACTGAGAACATCATAGGGAATGTCTCTGAAGGTGTGAGAACAAGAGGACAAACTCATCATGGGAATGTCTGCCTGTACTCATGCTTCCTGTCTCAGATGGAACCAAAGAAGGTAGAAGATGCCTTAAAGGATAGTAGTTGGGTTGAATCTATGCAGGAGGAGCTGCTTCAATTCAAAGACAAAAGGTGTGGAATCTATGCCCACTACCATCTGGTCAAGTACCCATAGGCACTAAATGGGTATTGAGGAACAAGAAAGATGATAGAGGATTGATTATCAAGAACAAGGCAAGACTAGTAGTTCAAGGGTACACCCAGGAGGAAGGAATTGATTATACTGATGTCTTTGCACCTGTTGCAAGACTTGAGGCAGTTAGGATCTTCCTTGCTTATGCTGCATCCAAGAACTTCACAGTCTACCAACTTGATGTCAAGTGTGCTTTTCTATATGGGGATATAGATAGGGAAATCTATGTGTGTCAACCTCCAGGATTTGAAGACCCACAGCACCCCAACTATGTGTACAAGCTGGACAAAGCTCTATATGGGCTACACCAAGCACCTAGGCTGTGGTATGAGACCTTGTCTCAGTTTCTCCTGAAGAATGGATACACTAGAGGTACCATTGACAAGACTCTTTTCATCAGAAAGAGTGGAGAAGACATTTTGCTTGTACAAGTCTATGTTGATGATATCATATTTGGTTCTTCAAACGACCAAATGTGTAAAGACTTTGAAAGCATTATGAAGCAGAAATTTGAGATGAGTTCCATGGGAAAAATGGATTTTTTTTGGAATCCAGGTGAAACAAATGAAGGAAGGGTTCTTCATAAGTCAATCTAAGTATGTCTCAGACATCTTAGAAAGATTTGAAATGAAGGACTGTAAACCAGCCAAGACACCCATACCCAGAAACCATAATCTTTGCCCTGACCTTGAGGGGGAGGATACTGATCAACATCAGTATAGAGCAATTATTGGTTCTCTGATGTATCTCACTGCAAGTAGACCAGATATCATGTTTGCCACATGCATTTGTGCAAGATATCAGGCTGCTCCAAAGGTGTCTCACCTAGCTGCTGCAAAGAGAATCCTCAGATATCTCAAAGGAGCACCTAAACTAGGTCTCTGGTATCCAAGAAATAGTGATTTCAATCTCTATGGATACTCTGACAGTGACTATGGTGGCTGCAACATTGACAAGAAATCAACATCAGGAGGATGTCAATTTCTTGGTGGAAGGATTATCTCATGGCAATGCAAGAAACAATCTGTGTCTCTACATCAACTGCTGAAGCTGAATACATTGCTGCCGCTAGCTGCTGTGCTCAACTGCTATGGATTCAAAATCAGATGTTAGACTATGGGTTCAACTTCATGACTACTCCTATCCATATTGACAACAACAGTGCTATCTCCATTACTGAGAATCTGGTGAAGCACTCCAAGACAAAACACATTGATATCAGGTATCATTTCATTAGAGATATTCATGAGAAACAGCTGATAAAGTTAATCAAGTTGATTCAAATGAACAATATGCTGATTTGTTCATAAAGGCATTTGATGAACAAAGGTTTAAGTATCTCATATCAGCAATTGGGATGATAAACATTGAATAACTATCTCTTTTGAAGACCTTTTTAAATGAGTAATGTCTTGTGTCAATACAATTTAAGCCCTGTTGCAAAGATCTTTAAATTATTCCAAGTATAACTTCCTTCCGAAGAGGAATTAACTCTCGGAAGATATTCTTGAATATCTTCCGAAGCCAAATTCCTCATTCGAAATTTTCTTCTCGGAAGAGTTTTTGGTCTCGGAAGAAGCGATTGATTCTATATCAGATCTACTTCCAAACTTATACAACTCTCCATTCGGAAAGACAACTTTACCTTCGGAAGCAATGCCTGGCTTCGGAAGATAAAGTGCCTTCAAAGGACAATTTTACCTTCGGAAACAATACCAAGCTTCGGAAGATAAAATTGCCTTAGAAAGAAAATTACCTTCGGAAATGTTTTACCCTCGGAAGTAAAGATTTTTATATGTAACGGATATCTTTTGGGCCCCACTCTGTAAAAAGTAAAGATTTGTTGATAATGTCAGATTATTTAAAATTATCCTTGCCGCCATCATCATTTCTCCGCCGTAAACCACCATACCACCCACAGTAACCCCAAAACAGTTACCCTATTACCACCACCATACCACCATTCACCCCTTTTAAATATCTTGACTTATCAATTTCATCTTCTTTTACCACTTTACAGCCCTAACTGTTCCCTTCACTGTCAAACCATAAATTTCACTCAAAATTTCAAGCTTACCTTTTCTCCAATGGCGCTAAACCCTCAGCACAACCAAGTCGCATTACTTGACTCGTCAAGGGATGCTGACTTCACCCAAATCATCACCTTTCTCACCGAATCCACCTACCTCACTGCACTCACAGTTAACCCAACCGTATACTCCAACCATATGTCAGAATTTTGGAGCAACGGTGAAACTACAGTGCTGAATGGGGTTCGAGTCCTGAGAACCAGAGTTTGTGGCCAAGAGTTGGTCATCAATGAACAGATCATCAGGGAGCATCTCGAGCTTCACGATGATGGGGCTCCTACTGAGTTCCCCAAGGAAGATTGGAAGGCACCTATATCCTCATGGATATGGAGGCGATGTCAGCAGGTCCACAGTATACAAGTTCAACTTCTCTTACCATTGGAAGTTCCTGCTGCATATTGTTTTGCACTGCCTCTCCAACAAATCAGTGGGTTGGGATCAAATCCCATATGAACTAGGATGCCTAGTTCATGGGTTGGTGAGAGGCCTCAGATTCAACTAATCACGATTCGTGTTGAACAACCTAATCGCCAATCTCAGCAGGGATACATTCTTCATGTATCCCCGATTTCTTCAACACATAATCAACTGTGAGATGGAACCAAGCAAGCTTGTCTGCGCAGCTGCTCTTCCTGTTCCACACATGAGGCCTACCATCTTCAAGACACTGAAGAAGATATACACCAACTTCACTGGACGGTACACTCCATTACCTCCAGAGATGACTGAGCGCATAGCTCCTGGTGACATCCCTGTTCTCCCCACAGGTGATGAACCCACACCAGCAACATCCACCACAATACCAAAACCTTCTTTACCCATCAAAGCCACATATCAGAGACGTCCCAAACGAACCCTTGTTCAATCTCCTCTGATTGAACAAGCTCCTTCTGTTCACACCCAAAGGACTAGAGTGGAATCATGGGCTCCCACTCAGTCCGAGGTCACACCATCCTTCACAATTGACCTCAATGTGGGTTTTGAGTCTCCTCAGTCTCAAACCCCTGAGCCCGAACCCCAAGCCTTTAGCCCACAGGGTGAGTCTCTACACTCCCCTGTGCAGCCTTCTAGGGACAGCCCCACCATAGGCTCAATGCCTGTAGACATTGATCAAGGTCCCGGGTCAGTAGGACTAACCACCCTCTCTTTCACTGACCTTTTACTCCGAACTGATGAAGAGATTACATCTCTCCATGGCCATGAAGTTGATCTACAACACCCACTGAGAGATCAACAGAGCCAAGAGGATCCCTTGTCTCTAGCCCCCATCAGAAGCCTGCTACTGAGGTGAGTCCCACTAATGTGGAGGGGACTCATGTAGACTCAGCTGCCACTACTCAGAGTCTCTCATTGAGCTCTCAGGACAGTGGTAACATAATTAGGACTGAGTCTACGACAACTTTGCCCATTGACATCTCTAAAAGAGATGACTCTGAGCAAAGGAAACCAGGGTGCCAGGAAACCACATCTGGTGGTGAGAGTGAGCATACTAGGTATGTTATCTCATCTCCCCGTGATTCTTCCTATGAAGATGAGGGAAGTATGCAACTAACACTTCAGTACTTGCTTTCTAAGGTCTCCAACCTGGAATCACAGGTGAAGATTTTAGAATCAAGGACTGCCACTCAGCAACTTGAGATTAACTCTCTCAAGGCTAAACTAGCTGAGAAACAGACGGAGAGGTCTGTTAGGCATGTACCAATCCAGGTCTCAATGACTTCTTCCTCTAGCTCATCTAGCTCTCAAGATGATGCTACCAAAAAGGGGGAGAAAGTTTAGGGACAAACACCTATGGAACCACAGACCCAACTCATTTCCACCCAACAAATCATTACACCACCTGAGTCATCTCAATCCTTTCTGGAGATTGACTCAAGGATGCTTCAAGATCTCTACAGACTTTTCACAAAGTTTGTATTGAGATCATCCCTAGAACAGCCCAGCCCCGACACCACACTTGCATGCTTTGGGGCTGAGGAGCTTCAAAGACTGACTGCACCTTCTACCACTGTGGAGGAACTTGGTCAACCTAAGGTCTTCATGGAACCTGAGATTAGCTTCGAAGGGGAAATGGGACTGATGGCCCAACAACTAAAACAGATGGGACAGAATCTGCAGCAGTCTCATCTTCCGAAGCTCTAGCTGAGGCTTCCGAAGTTTACATGGAAGCCTCCGAAGAACAAGACAAGTCTTCCGATGCCGAAATAGAAGCTGCGGAAGGCTTATTTCAGATGTCCGAGGAACTGACCATCACAGATGTCATTGCTGAAATTGCATCTGAGGTGAGCAGGGAGGACATTTCTGATATACCTCCAACCCAAGCACCAGCTGAACTTCTCTCTCAATCACAACCCTCCATCCAAGAACCACCACAGTCAAGCACAATCAAAGACAAAGGCAAAAAAAGTTGACTGCGGAAGAGCTTCAGGAGGAGGAGAAGATTGAGAAGGCCAAAAAGAAAGGTCGGTTTCCTACTGAGAAGCTGTTAGCTGCTAGTTCTAAGGCAGCTGCAGCCAATCAGGAAGAAATCAACCTAAAGAGAAGAACAGCACTCATTGACCAGCTCATCAGCCTAGGAGCTGTCAATGAGGAAATACTCCTGCTACCACTAGAGGAGTTGGTGACTTTGGAGAGGTCAACCAGGCTACAACAAGAAAGGGAAGCCAGGTTGGCCTTGGAGAAGGCAGAAGAAGAGCAGAGGGAGGCAACCCTGAAGCTGAGAGAGGAGAGGATCAAATTCCTACTCTCAAGAGGCTTCAGTCTTCCTGAACTGTCTCCACATGATGATGATATGATCCTGCTGCTCCACAACAAGGAGCAGGATCAAATGGAGAAGGAAAGGAAGAAGGCTGCTAGGGAGAAGTTGAAGGTGAAGAGGAAGAGGGAGGAAGAGAAGGAGGTCACTGCTGCCAAGAAGTCAACTGACAAAGCCTGGATGAAGGACTACCTCTGGGCTCATGGCTTCTCTGGTAGGCAGGTGGGGCCTATGTTCGAAAGGACACTCCAGCGGATAGTCAGTGAAATAAAGGCTGACATCCGTTTGGGGAAGAGAAGGGAGATGTATAGGAGGGTAAAGGGAACGGTCTCAACCCCAGCCACTCAACCACAGCCACAACCCACACCAGAACCAACCCCTTTTCCAATTAAACCCGAACCCACTGATGAAACCTTCACCCCTTAACCCACAACTCTACCCAAACCTACCACATCACCTCAACCACCCAAACTACCCATCCTAAAACCCAAGACTCAACCCAAAACCACTAAACCTAAGCCTACCCAACAACAACCAAGACCATCCCCTCAGCCTCCTAAACATCTCTCCTTTGAGGAAATAAAGGAGTTCAAGACGAGGCTCATTAACTGCACTACCTTGAGCAGTATCTCCTGTGAGGGAGAGCTTATCAACATCACCTATGTTGATGACTCTTCAAACTCCCTCACCCTAGGCAAATTTCTTGAATTGCCTAGAGACACCTTGGGCCAGGCTGCAAGACTTCTTGGTCTCAACTCCGATACCCTCAATGCTGAGGAGAAGAGACTAAGAAGAAGACTGGTGACTCTGCTGGATACCAGGAAAGAGGACAGGATTTCTGGTCAATCTCCTGGACCTAGAAATGCAATAATCCAGTGGAGGTTCGATGAACCTTCTCATAACTTTGTTGTGGAAAGGGAGAATGGTGAAACCAACAGGCTTAATGCCACTTCTCTACTGCATCTCAGCAGATTTGATCTTGCTGAGTTTGCAGAGAAGCCATTCTCCAATCCCTCCAACTCTGAGACTGCTGCACACATCAGAAACCACATCAGCGGTCTCCACTTGGCTCAACAAAGTAGAAGAGCCAAGATTGAAGAAGAGTTGAAGCTGAAAAGAGTGGAAGACAAGGAAAGATCAACCACCAAAGGCACAGCCTTTCTACAGATGGTGGAAGGTCCTGAATTGGAACCAATAGCTCGATGGGAATATGACTATACTTCCCATCAACTAACTCTTTTCAGAGGGCCACAACAGAGGGTACACATAATCCAAGGTGACAGAGTAGAGGTTCTGTCCACCAAAGATTTGTACAAGATTCTCAGCATCACAGCAGGAAAGAATGAAGATACTGATAAACACCTGCTTTCCTTGGTGTTGAGAGCTTTGAGAAGAAGAAAGAAGTGAAGTTTTGGTAGCATCAGCCTAGGGGGAGTTTGTTGGATCATGATAAGGCTGGTGCAACCAAATTCACTTCATAGTCACTTTTGGTACTACATTAAAGGGCTTCCGAAGCCAAGACAGAGATCTTCCGAGAGTCTAAGGAACAACAGCTGAAGACAGCTTCCGAAGACAAAGTCTGATGAAAGAGCTGAAGACAAAGTCTGAAAGCTTCCGAAGACAAAGTCTGATGAAAGAGCTGAAGACAAAGTCTGAAATCTTCCGAAGACAAAGTCTGATGAAAGAGCTGAAGACAAAGTCTGAAAGCTTCCGAAGATAAAGTCTGATGAAAGAGCTGAAGACAAAGTCTGAAAGCTTCCGAAGACAAAGTCTGATGAAAGAGCTGAAGACAAAGTCTGCTTCCGAAGACAAAGAAGACTCCAAGCTTATAAGTGCCTTCGAAGAAGTAATTCTTCCGAAGCACTTTATCCTTCGGAAGACATTACTATGCCCAGCAGATAAAAGTATGGTCCCTGACAGTCCGCTGCAGACCTCTGATACAGCATGGCATCTTCCTAAAGAGCCATGTTGTTGACCATACTTTATTCTACTGTTCACCTTTTTATGATAGTACATGTTACCAACTTTAGTTGGTGACAAAAGGTAAGTCAGGGACATGTCCTGACTACCAACTCTCAGGCACAATGTCTGAAAGACCTCACCTAGAGTCTTGTAGTATAGATGTAAGGTTAGAGGTGTCCAGCTGGTATCAAAGTATATCCGGCTGTAGGTAGTATTATATATATCTTCTCCCTGTAACTCTTTAAGTAAGTGATTTGAGTCCAAGTGTCTTGTAATCCTTTGAGTTGAGAAGCAATATATAAAAGTATCTTGAAAATTTACCTGCTGTTAAATTTTCTTACTGCTTGTTACTTGTTATATTGTGATCAACTCTTCATAGACTGCTTGCCGAGTGTTGATTCACAGTGAGTTGAGAGAAAAACCACCCGAAATCCGATCCTGCAATAATAATAATATTGTTATTAATAATAATAGTAATAATAAAGAAAATAATAATAATAATGATAATATTGTTATTAGTAATTTGTAAAGATTATTAAGAAAATAAACAATTTTTTTAAAAAAAAATTAAATTGGATTTAAAAAGTCCAGGGAGTATTTGTGTTAATTTTGAAACTTATTTTAAAGGTTTTCACATAAAATAATAAACTTTGTAAACCTCAGGGACTAAAAGTGTAAATTTTAAAAACCCAAACCCCCTCCCGTCGACCCTGTGCTCCGGCCGGTCTCCGGCGAGCCTCCGACGACCCACGACACTCCAAACCATGCGGTTTCAACTCAATCAAATGCTACCGACAAACTCGTAAGGATGATTCGAACCTGCTCCCCACTTTGATTTGAAAAATATATTCGATTAGGTGCGATTTATCTACCTAACACACTCGGCCGAAAGCTTAACCATTATCGAGCACTGAACATTAATAATGAACAAAGTAAACACGCACTAACAATCGTCTGACTATTTAAAAGCTTCCATCGATTTCAATTTCATACAAAAACACACAAACAAATCGAACCAATTCAACTCTCTGTCGTGACCTGTAACTTAATGGGGATCCATGCTTAGAGCTTCCAAACACAAAATTGATAGAGGGCTTTCCATTAAGAATCTCATTCGAAGCTAACCTCAAAGTTAATTTGATTTTCATTGTGTTTTGGGCATCGAACCAGCGGTACATTGATCGAACCTGTTCTTGTGCTCATCTTTATCGAGTTCAACCCAAATCAGGTAATTGAACATATGTACACACTCGATTTGACATGGGGAACAAAAGCCCCATGTCTATTGCAGTGATCATTCGAATTTCGGGCTTCAATTTGATTCGGATCGAAGTTAGGGTTTATATGATTTGGGGGTATTCGGCTGGGGTGTGTTAAAAGGAATTAGGACCGAGAACTATCGCGGCCTTGTGCCTTGGTTCACCGGTTCCATGTCCATGTCCAATCCAGAGGTCCCGGGTTTGAACCCGGGCAACCTCATTTACTTTTTTTAAAGGCTTTTTGACCTTTTAAAAATACAGAAAATGCTTAAAAATTATAAAAATAATTTTTATAAACTTTGTTTATTTTAGAAGTTATCTAATTATTTTCTGGAAATTTATTTCTTTAAATACCTTATTTATTTATTTATTATTACAAATATTATAAATAGTTACATTTATAAAAATAGATTTTAAATAATAATTTAAATCATCAAGTTATTAATAGAGATTATATTATTTTAATTACGGATTTATCATGATAAATGAAGGAATTATATTTAATAAATTTCACAAATTGTTTACAAATACGAATATTATCATTATAATTATGATCATGCCATGGTTATTATTAATATCAATAATAGTAATATTATTAATACATGGTGTTGTTTGTATATCAAAACGTGCGTGTCAAACCGAACCGACCCGAATCCGACCAAATGTATTTATTCGCGTTGAACACATTTTAAAAACTTAATTACAATTAGTAATAGGTGTTGATCGTGTTTGATCGTGCATTATCTTATTCTTTGAAGCTCTTGTTCATTTCATTACATCAGTTCAAGGTGAGTTTACAGCCCCACTTTTACTTATATACTATTTTGGGGGAGAGAAACATGTTGTTTTCATAAAACGTTACATTATATTGGATTTTTGTAATACTGCATATACTTGATACTATGGTGTTATACTTGCCCAACGGACCGTTAATATGGACTTAGCGAGGTAATTGTTAGTAGTACTACTGGGATTGACATACCCCACCCGGGCTAGTCGCGCTAGCACAACGTTCGTCAAACGGGTGAACGGTTAGCCTAATTACAAGTGTTGTGGTGTGTGATCCACATCCGGGCCTGTTTATTTATTTGATTACATGTCAGCTCAGCCGCGACTTTATACACATAGTGATCATTATGGACTAGCTACCCATTATATGCTTTAATTACTAAATCCGGGAATTTCATTATATTTATCGGATTAATAAATCCAGGGATTTCATTATACTTGACGGATTACAAAATCCGGAAATTTCATTATACTTGACGGATTACATAATCCGGGAATTTCATTATACTTGACGGATTACAAAATCCGGGAATTTCATTATACTTGACGGATTACATAATCCGGGAATTTCATTATACTTGACGGATTACAAAATCCGGGAATTTCATTATACTTGACGGATTACATAATCCGGGAATTTCATTATACTTGACGGATTACATAATCCGGGGATTTCATTTTACTTATCGGATTACATAATCCGGGGATTTCATTACTGATACTTATCGGATTACATAATCCGGGGATTTCATTACTGATACTTATCGGATTACATAATCCGGGGATTTCATTACTGATACTTATCGGATTACATAATCCGGGGATTTCATTACTGATACTTATCGGATTACATAATCCGGGATTTCATTACTAATACTTACTGTTTTCTGATAAACCTGTGAACTCACCAGTCTTGTACTGAGATTTTGCATGTTTTTTCTCAGGACATTGATGTGGCACGTTTAGGAGCACAGCATCCACCGCATGTCATTCCGCATTTATCTCAAACTGTTTTCAAGACTTAATTCCATGTAATGGATTGGACGCGTGTTTGCGTGTTCCAAAAACCGTTGTTAAATGTTTTCCTGTTTTCGCTTCCGCACTACTTAAATATATTTGGTTTGTTTCATTAAAATTAAACAACTTATATGAATTGTAATTATCGAGTCGTTTGGTGTAACTGATGCTTATTTGAGATCCTGGTTATGTCACACGCCTGACGGTAAAACCCCGTTAGCGGATTTTGAGGGTGTGACACAATCGGTTCAAAACCTACCACAAATCAGCCAAAACAGAAGCATCTTCCACCACATCATCTTTTTGTAAATACATAAACAGGTTATTCCAAACAGTTGCCCAGACAAAACAAAACCATCTTTTTGCAAAAGTTGAATTTGCAGTTCTACCATTGTTACCAGAAGATATCTCCTTCACCCCTAAATCTATTAAAAACCAAAATCAAACTAAACCTGAAGAACAACCCCAAAGTATCAATCAACACACCAATTTGTATGAATTTTCACAAACACAGACGAACCTAGCAATGCTATAAATGTACAATACACAAACAAAACCAACAATACAAAGACTCGAATAGATGTTGTTTCCATTCTAATGTTGGGCTCAGAGTGTCTACAGATGAAAGGCGGGTTGCAGGTAACAACCTGCCATCCTTCAACCCTTCGATGACTAACAAATGTCCTCAATCAATCTTTATTCAGACTCATAAACTCATCACAGCCCATTAGAAATACGCATTGAAGGCAACATGAAACCAAGGGCAAATCGCATCAAACAAACAACCAAAGCAAATCCTGATAATCATTGGTTTTTTTAAACATCAGAAGCAAAAGAGTTGTTGCATGTTGTGTATCAGGAAGAAAACACATTACCGGAGTGCAAAACCACTACTGCCATGGCTAAGCTTTTAGGACCTCACCGGAGCTCCATCGGATCACAATTTGTCCCAAGCGGACATATCGGTGAAAAGGTGATGTACTCCTCAAGTAAAATTTTTGGGTTTAAAGTTTATATAGTGCATGTGTGATGATTTTATGAGTAAAGTATGTATAATAAAGTGAGTGTGTGTTTCAATACTAAACCTTAAAGATTTTTTGGGGTCATGAATTTTAAAGGTTTAAAACAAAAGTTTTAATTCTAAAACACTAGAGACACTAATGTTTATCAAATAAATGAAAAGTGTATTAACGGTTTTCATCAACGTCAAACCATGCTTATGTTGTTACCAAGATGCTTTATTAAAATTGTATTATAATGAAAAGATGAATGTAAATTAAGAATTAGTAAAAACTGTCAATTAATTAAAGAAAACAAATAGAACTTTATTTATACAACATCCGTCTATCCCAACTAACGGAAGTCACAATAATAATAATGCTCTTACGCAATCTCAACTAATGGAAATCTCCATATCAGTGTCATGTCGTCACCATGTCTGAAGATTTGCAGAGTGGGGTGCCAGGTCAGTTAGTTCCGCTATCTTAACTAGCTTAACACCTAAAAACACAAATAAGTCAAAATTCAACCTAGAAACCACTTTACATTCTAAAATTAGTTTAATTTGAAAAAAAAATCCCCAATATTCATCAATACCTTTAAACTGTCGGAACTTCAAATACAATGCGTATGTGTATTTGAGGCAACTAATAGTAGAAGAATCATAAGTTGTGAGTTATGTGGGTGTTTATCTACTGAAGCTAGAGAACCAGAATAATTAAAAAATAACAGACCTTTTCTTTAACAAATTAGTTACATAAATCTAAATTTGGTAAGCGTTTATAACCATATATGTGGATATTTTCTTCTTCATGTTGTATTGTGTATGAATAGCGTATGATTTTGTATATATCATTGTTCACCGTGTTTCCTGTCACCTAATGTATATTGACCATTTAGTGTGTTCTGAATATTTAGCTATAGAGACAATTATCTGCTCGTTGTCTATATTGTGGTACATGATTTGCTTGTGATGATCTAATATGATGATTGTATATTGTATTGATCACTATATATTTTTTTATTGCTTTAGATTCATTGGTCTTTTTAGAATAGCCTCTCTATCAATTGGGTAGAAGTAAGTTTAATTGTCTACATTTTAAACTCTCAAGACCTTGTTAATAACTTGACTATTGATGATATTTAGTAAGTATAGTTATGATTGTTGTTATGGTTTATAACCAAAATATAGAGTTCGCATGATTTCTACAATCGATTAGGATGATTAAGATTTAAATCAGAAACAATATATAGTTCAAGAATAAATGGAATTATAAGAACTCATTGGTTTTAGATACATGAAGAAATGATACTATTTAGTCTAGCTAGGAACGTAGGGGTGTGTGTGTGTGTTTTTTTATTTTTAACATATTTATTTTTAACACATTGATATGTATCTATATTGCATATTTAACATTCAATTTAAATAAAGAATTAATTAATATCATATAAGTGAAAAATACAATAAGTTGAAGATAAAATAAAAACAACATTAAAAGTAAAGAGATACAATAAGTTAAAAATAAAATAAAAAACAACATTTTAGTATTTAAAAGATAAAAATAATTATTTAATTGATGCGTAGTATGCTCGATAAGATCTGATTAGAAACTGTAAAAATTATATCTATTGCCTGTGTGTTTATCAAGTGTATTAGTGTATTACGTAATTATTTTTCACTTAAAAATATTCCATAACTAAGGATTCTAAGAAATAATACTAAACTGGATTCATATATTCAAATTTGCTTTCGTCTTAATGAGAACCATAAACATTCGTTCGTAAAAAATCATGAATGTAAGAGCATTCACATCCCACTCCTTATCTTTATCTATATAATTACACTAAAAAACACTACTTCTTCTCTCTCCTTTCAATTAAATAATACTTTTTATACCCTTATCATTATTTCTTTCTCTCTCATTCACTCACAACCACTTTAAAAAATATTAAAAAATTTATAAGGATTGTACAGTGATTCTTCAAATATACCAATCCACAATAACATTTTCTCTCTCCTTCACTCACAACCACTCAAATCATTCCATATAATATACCAAACACACTCACATAAATAAAAGGCATGGGTTGTGAATGCTCTAGTATCATGTCGTTTAAAAAGTTGGCCTTAATTATTTGATGATATTTGTAAATTCTTTTAGTTTTTTTATTTTTAATTTTCACCTATCTAGTATTTTTCCTGCATCTTTGCCCCCCTCTACTCTATATGTCAGTCAGAAGATCAACAGAAGCCTACAAATTGGATAATCTGTCAAAAGACACGAATGTATCCCTACTTTCGGTGAGTTCAGTATTGCAGAATCATCATAGGTACTTGGTCCAATAGTTTTCAAGTACAATCTCACCACAATAATAATTATTAAATCCCACACTTCTTTATGTGTATCATGAGTATATCCATGCATTACATTCACTGTTTGCATGACCCATCTGTCGTTAGTAGTACTTGTGTGTTATCTATTACACAACCCTTATCATCTTTACATTAAATACATACATTGTTGATTAACTTATTTCTTTATGATCACACAATCATCATCTTCTTCATCATCCACCACCCTCTTCCTCTTGAGTTTATCATTTGCAGTTGCAGGTCCATCAATGAAGGATAGATCAATCTGCCCCTCATGTATGGCTACTTGCAGTACTTCTTTTGTTAATACGGTATCCGGGCTCGAGGGGTTTGTGAATATTGATTCGGGTTTCTGGTGTCTAACCAAGAATTTTTGCATTGTGTTGTAGCAAGATTGTATGTTTTGCTGTTACAATTGAAACCCATGAGCAAAAGTGATTAATTAATATGTTGTAAAGATTGATAAAGTTTGAGAATTTGGTGATCAAACTTACTTTTTGATCTGCAGGAATGAAGCTAGTGATGTGGGAAAGACAGTTTTCATCTTCAAGAATGCATTTGAGACCACTTATGGCGATAACACATGGTCGGTATTCAAGCAATTTAACATCTGCAATGATTAAACACTCAAAGTGATTACTATGACATCAAATCACAATAATAATATCGATGATCAATAGCGTGTTACACATAAACTGAGAGTGAATCTTTGATTGATACACTGACTTAATAACATTATATCAAGATATAAATGAAGTACCTAGAGAAGATGCAAGAAGAATATCATCAAGCCTTGATCTTATGAAAGGCTTGAAATCGCGATTCAATTCCGAATCGATCAATTCGACATACGAGTAGGGTGTGATAGATTTAAGCTCCCATCCTAAAGATTTAAACACCTTCAATTCCATCTTTTGGATCAATTTTGCTTCAAAACAATATTCTAAATCCTCCTGCATCAATCAAAACAATCCATTAATCATTCAAACCAATGTTTATGTCTTTTAACATAGTTAAAAATGTTTTGTTTGTGTGTTTCTTTACGGAAAACATGTTAAACAAGATATAACGTTGTACATTATATGTTACCTGAATTTCATCCAACGATGGAGGACATGTTTCCCCGAATTTGATCGCTATAGATAACGAAGCCAATGATAGCAATTCCATCATCCAATAACTCCACCCCTTCAACATATAACCACATAATATAACATTTTAGTTTTAACAGCATTCATTACAAACCCTAATATTTAAACATAAAAACTTTCCATAATAAGAGAAAATAAAGACTTACATGACATCTATTCATGTTAATAAACCGATCGACATAATTCACCGCGTTGAACACAGTTCCAATGCAAAAATTAAACCGTCTTTGACACTGCAAAATCAACAAAACAAGAGAAACAATTAGAAAACTAACTTAACATCAAATCATCAATCAAAAGTTAAAACAATTTGATTAATTATGACTTGAACAACATACATGAATGAACCAATTGATGGCTTTCAATCTCTGATCACAAACGAACCCATTCGATTCAAGAAACTTTACATATCCCAATCCGGTCACATACTTCATTTCCTTTACTAAATAACTGTCAAACAAGTGTTTACACTCTTGCTTTGTAATCGAATGAACTGAACCATCAACATTATTATTGTTATCATCATTCCGATTACACGGTGTATGATCATCATCCATAGAGCCAGAAGGATGCATCGGAGTCATGTCCCACACTTCATCACAAAGAAGAAAGTCACAAGCGTCCTCCAAGACATGACCATCTTTACGATCAAGATTGTTACAAGGGGTCACTTGGGTCATCTTTCTGTGTGAAAGTGTGTGATGCAGAAGGTGTAACAATGGCGCGGTTTGTACGTGGGTGGTTAACAATGGTGAATGGTGGTGGTTGAGGGGTTTTAAAGCGGTTGTTTGTGAGGGTAGTGTTGGTTGGAGAGAAAAGACACGTACGTAGTGCATGAAGAGGGTAAATGCAGCGTGGTGTGTGTGTGTGTGTGTTATTATTGGTGGTTTTACTGCAGTAAGTTGATTCGTGAAGGGACACACGAGGGTTAATGAACAGTGGTGAGTTTACATTAATGTTTTGCCAACGGTTTGGAGATTGGTTGGCGTAGATATTTTAGTGGTCGAGTCATTGCCACATCTTATTTTAAAATGTTATGTGTTGATTTTAATTTTATAATTTAAGTTATAAATTGTAAAAATGAAATAAAAATAAATTTATATCTATGTTAATAGTTTTATAAGAATCAACTCCACTCAACCCAAACATTACATTTGGTACGATCTTTGTAGATTAAATTTCGTGTGGATCAATTTTAAATAAATTTACATAATAAACGTAGATATGAAAGTAAGGACGTTGTAGCGATAAGTTTACATTTCGATATAAACTTAATTTACATTTCTATTGAAATGAACGTTAAGTAACATGAAATCGAATTTTAGAAAAAGTAGAAATAAATTATAATTAACTTGTTTCTGTTTGATATTATTTATTTACTAGGATATAAACTCAATGTGTTAAATGGGATTGTATATTAAACTAAGAACAACAATCAAACAAAACTCAATGCGTTAAACAAGATTGTATATAAATATGATGTCTTAAACGGGATTGTATGTTAATCAACATGATCTAGGTCTAATTCCATTTAATATAAATCTATCTTCTTGGTCTTACAGGTCTATAATCAAAACTTAAAACACCTTGATGATCATCAGCTATATGTTCAACACATGTCTTTTAAATCAATTATAACCCAACGATCTTAAATCGAGTACTATTACCGTACATCATCAAAGTTCAAGTATAGTTGCATTATTAACAATGTTGAAAGGAATATCAACATCAAACATTGCTTCAAACGTAATTGAACTAAATCCCAAATTCGTCATAGAGAATACCCGAACAATGTCACAGATCATAACTTGCAAGAAACGAAATATTAAAGACATCTCACTCAAAAATAAATATTGAACGATTACCTTGAATCATACGACTACTTCGAGAGCTGGTTCAAAGTGTTGTCAAGTCATAGACCAAAAGTTATAATTTTGAAAAACGATAAAGTTAAACATTGGTTAAGGGCACGCAGTGCGTGTGAGGTGAAGTGAGCTTCGAATTAGAGTTTTTGAAGAAGATAAAAAAACCCCTTAACTTGAAATAGGTGTAGAGAAGAAATACGGAATTTGATTTTGACGGAGAGAAAAATGACGAGTTTTAGATAGAGTGAATCTAAATTAGGGTTTGAATATAGGTTTTAACACTAGGTCATAGGATGCACATGTTTTCTATAGGGATTACTACTATAATAATAAATTGACTAATGATTTTTATAAAATAACTGTTGACTTTTTAGTTTATCATTTTTTTACCAATCAAAAGATGACACGCAGCTAGGTATCGCTAATCAATCGATACATATTCATGTTGTATTGTCATATCGGGATGTCATATATACATAATCATTATATATTGATATTTTGCAAGTTTGTATTCCCATTCAAAAAGGAATTAATTTAAGTTTTTGTTATTGGTGGCAAGAAATACAACTATAGGGAAAAAGGGTTATAGATTACGACTGGCATCGTGGAATGTTGGAACCCTTACTAGTAAGTTATTAGAGTTAATAGATGTGTTAAGAAGACGTAGGGTTCAGATAGCGTGCCTCCAGGAGACTAGATGGCAGGGTGGGAGGGCAAAGGAGTGTAATGGGTATAAACTATGGTATTCAGGGTCAGATGGAACAAAAAATAGAGTAGGTTTTCTAGTTGTCAAAGAACTTCAGGATAATGTAGTGGAGATTAGAAGATACGACGATAGACTTATGTTGTTAAGGATAATAATAGGGGACGAAGTAGTGGCTGTAGTTAGTGTGTATGCACCACAAGTGGGATTAGGGGAAACAGAAAGAAAGAAGTTCTGGGAGAGTTTAGATCACGTTATGGGAGACATACCGCGACAAGAAAAATATGCATAGGAGGAGATTTTAATGGGCATATCGGTAAGGACAACGATCATTTCCCGTTGGTGCATGGAGGCTTTGGGTATGGTCTGAAGAATAATGTCGGTAGGGAGCTTCTTGACTTTGCATTAGCGCATGAACTAAGCATCATAAATTCGTTTTTCAAGAAAAGAGACTCGCATCTAATCACGTTTAGCAGCGGCGGGAGACACACACAGATAGATTATTTGTTGATGAGGAGGGAAGATCGTAACTCGTGGAAGGACTGCAAGACAATACCGGGACAGACAGTAATCACTCAACATCACATGTTGGTGGCAGATCTACGACTGAAGAGAGCAATGGTCCAACCAACTAAGAGAAGTAGACCGACGATCAGATGGGGACAACTCAAAGACGAAAAGATTACCATCTTTAGAGATAAAATCATTCCAATGAATCTGAGTGGGCCACAGGAAGACGCCAACCAAAAGTGGGAGGCTATGGCAACTAGAGTCATTCAAGCAGCTAAAGAAACGCTTGGGACTACAGCAAATAGGACAGTCGGTCATAAGGAATCCTGGTGGTGGAACGAAAATGTACAGGAGAAGATAAGAATTAAACAACAAAGTTTTAGAGAGCTTTTACACTGTAATAATGAAGCAGAACGAGACGAGCTAAAAGATAAATACAAAGAGGCTAAACGAGAGGCGAAAAAGTCTGTGTCAGAGGCAAAGAACACGGCATACGAGAGGATGTATAAGCGATTAGGGATGAAAGAGGGTGAATATGACATGTTTAAGATTGCCAAGGCAAGGGAAAGTAGAAGACAGGACCTGAGAATGGTGAAGTTTATAAAGGCCGCAGATGGTAAGGTCTTGGTGAGGGAAAAAGACATCAAGGGGAGATGGAAAACTTACTTTAATAACCTTTTCAATATAAAGAACCGCAATCAACAAACGGAGATCGATGAAACAAATCAAACGACGCAACAAAACAAGTGTTATTGTAGAAGCATCACAGTCGATGAAGTTACGAGAGCTTTGAAGAAAATAGGAAGGGCTAAGGCGGTGGGGCCAGACAACATTCCGATTGAAGTGTGGAAGTGCCTTGGAGATGAGGGCCTACAATGGCTAACGGACTTATTCAACACTATCTTTAAGATAGGAAAGATGCCAGAGCAGTGGAGAAGCAGTGTCATAGTCCCCATATATAAGAAAAAAGGAGATGTCCAATGTTGCGCAAATTACAGGGGAATAAAGCTATTGAGTCACACGATGAAATATGGGAAAGAATTATTGACACGAGAATTAGACGAGAAACTCAGATAGCGGTAAACCAATTTGGATTTATGCCAGGACGCTCCATAATAGAAGCTATACACGTCATAAGGAGGATATTGGAGAAATATAGAGAAAAGAAAAGAGACCTACATATGGTATTCATTGACCTAGAAAAAGCTTATGACAGTGTGCCGTGGAAACTCATCTGGGAAAGTCTACGACTTAGAAGGGTACCAGAGAGGTATATCAAATAATACAGGATATGTACGACGGGATAAAAACATGTGTACGAGCACCTGTCGGAGACACAGACTTCTTCCCGGTGGAAGTGGGACTCCACCAAGGATCGACATTGAGCCCATTCCTCTTCACAGTAGTGTTGGACGAGATGACCAAGTCTATACAAGAGCCAGTCCCATGGTGTATGCTGTTTGCGGATGATATTGTCTTAATATCAGAATCTAAGACGGTGCTTAACGAGAGATTAGAACAGTGAGAGCAGCACTAGAACGCAATGGCTTAGGGATAAGTCGCTTTAAGACAGAATACATGCATTGTAACTTTAGTGGTGAGGCCGATGAGGACACCCAAATAAGTATACAGGGCATGGCGGTCCCCCGAACGGGTAAGTTCAAATACCTTGGATCGTATATACAGGAAGACGGAGAGATACACAGCGATGTAGCCCACCGTGTGCAATCGGGATGGTGCAAGTGGAGAGCAGCATCAGGGATTCTGTGTGATAAGAGGTTCCCACCAAAACTAAAGGGAAAACTATACAAAATGGCAGTACGTCCAGCTATGCTATACGGCACAGACTGTTAGGCCATAAAGAAATCGCAAGAGAGACAAATAGAAGTTGCAGAAATGCGAATGCTGAGGTGGATGTGTGGACACACAAGATTGGATAGGATCAGAAACGACGTCTTTCGCCAGAGGCTAGAGGTGGCATGTATCACAGATAAAATACGAGAGGGAAGACTAAGATGGGTTGGGCACGTGAAGAGGAGAAAGATGGCAGCATCTGTTAGAGCAGTAGAGAACATCAGCGTAGAGGGTAGGAGGAGCAGAGGTAGACCTAGGTTGACTTGAGATGAGATTATTAGGCGAGATATGATAGACTTGCACCTCTCTGAGCACATGATCGAGGATAGGAGTGAGTGGAGGCGTCGAATAAAAATTAAGGACTTTTAGTGGGATTTGTGGGTGGGACGGGTTATGGTTACATGTGGCGGGACCTCCCGCGTCAGGTGTAGTATTTCGTTCATCTACTCTTTTTGGGTGTTACACGTCGCTTTTATGATGTGCGCACTATCTAATTCTGTATGTGTTATTTACCTATGTGTTGTGTGATATGTATTATGATTGTTATGGGTACTGCCTCTGTTAACGAGTCGGGGGTCTCTTCGGAAGCGGTCTCTCTATCTCTCAGGATAGAGGAAAGACTTGCCACCACATACCCCTCCCAGACCCTGCTTTTCAGCGGATACAGTGGGTATGTTTGTTTGTTGTTGGTGGCAATATATTATCATAAATATAAATTCTTTTCAGTTTTATAGTTTCAATTTAATTTATAAAACACGGCTACAAAAATAGAGCGATAAAATTTTAAGTTTATTTTTAATATTATTTATAAAGTGGAATATTTGAATATTGATAGCAATATCGATGCTTTTAGAAATGCAAACATTTGATATTATTATGTTAATTTTATTTATAAGATATATTTTTTTAATTCGTAAAATTGATTTTTTAATATTAAAAACTAAATATCCAACATATATATCATTCTCTCTAACTCTTCGAGTCTCATTTTATTACTTACAAATTCTCTTATTCTTTTAATGAAATCTTATGTTACATGTAAAAAAATATATGAAAAATTAGAATAATTCTTCATAGGTGTGTAAAATATTTTCATTAGTTAAATTGTGGATAATATTTTTCAGGATGGTAAATGTTTTACTTTTTAATCATCTTTCATATTAGATAAATAGTGTACTACTTTTTAAATATGTGTTTGTTATGTTTGATCATGGTTTTAGGTAATGTGGTAATTAATTAAATATATCCACTACTTAGAAAAAACAAAAATTTTTGTTAATAATTGCAACTAGCAAGATGGTAGAGCAGGCTTTCTTTTGTTACGTACATGATCAGATATCAAAATTACAGCACATTTTCCAGTCAACATTGAGTAGTATATCTTAATTATTATCCACCTTTATTAATTTAGTTCCTCGACCATGCACCTTTTTGATGTCCCAGTGAAAAGAAATTAAGTGGTTCGTGGCCTAGCTTCAATTCGAAATCGAGTGAAGACGACCAGCACTCGCCACACCAGGCATGCATATTGATCGGTCGATTTTGTTTGGCTAAAGCACTGCACTCGGATGAAAACAAATATTAATTGCACCCCACGTACATCTCACCAGATCGAGCTAGCCTCTTAATTAATTTAGATGGATTAATGTTGTTTAATCATATCGATCTCGCCCTCCAAACAAATTAAGGGGGTATTGATCAACTGACTTTCGATGGAACCTATGAATTGAAGACCATGCATGCATATCATCGGAAACGAAAGAGATTTAATTCATGTTTTCCTTTCGGAATTCATTCATTCTTTATCCTTACTATATATGTTCCTTCATACGTACGTACACCACTAGCTAGCTTATTGAATTTTTAAGTGGATATATTGGTTGGTGTTTACACTACAAAAAATTTGCCCATTAGCGGCGACATGTGTCGCCGCTTATACCCCCTATTGTCGCCGCTAAAGGTATTGGCGGCGACCTGTCGCCGCTAATATGTCGCCGCTAATAGTTCGTCGCTATTGACCAAATAATCGCCGCTAATGAGTCGCCGCTAAAAGGGTCGCCGCTATTAACCAAAATACCGCCGCTAAAGGTGTCGTCGTTTAATGGTTTTTATGACTATTCGCGGCGACATATGTCGCCGCTAATGCTTTTTTTTTTAATTTTTTTTTTCCGAAATCCAGTTTTCAACCAAGCTAAACCTAGGTAATACCCAAAAACATTCAAAGTTCCCTTTAATACAATCTAGATTACGGAATATTATACAATCATAAAAAAGTAATTCAGTCATAATTAAAAGCTAAAAATCTAGATTACGCAATATTATACAATCATACAATACGCTATTTATACAATACGCTATTCATCCCCCTCGTTTGAATCGTCTTCTTCGGTTTGATTTGGAGCCTTTTGCGAAGCAATTAATTGCGTCATTTGTGACATAAATTGTGCATTTTGGAACAGACTTGAAATTTGCTCCTGCAATGAAGTGTCAATTAATCATGTTGAAGTATATGAAGTGTCAATTAATCATATTGAACCAAACAACTATGATGAAATTAACACATCTAAGTTTAAGTCATTTTGACCCGTTTAAGCTTAAATCATGTCGTTTTCACCATTTTGACCGTTTAAGCTAAACTTAGACTATTTTAGCAATAAAAAGTCATAATAAAACTAAAACAACTATGATGAAGTCCCATCTTTAATTGGTTCTGTATTAATTAATAAAAATATATTAACATATTTATACATATATAAATATATATTTAAAAATTAGACTTTTAAGAAATACTTATATATTGTTACTGTGCTACCTCGCTATCAAATGTCCCATCTTTACCCGTATGAGCATCATAAAACGTCTCAAGTCTGCTTTTATTCTGTTTTTAAAAAGTATATTATATATTAAAAATACTAATATATAATACACAAATATATAAATTTAAATCATTACATTCTTATAACAATAACTACTATATGAAGAAGTCCCCCACGGTTTGTATATATTTGTTGTTGATGATTTGTTTTGTTTGAACTTGACACATTCCTATATGCGTCACTCATAAAATAATCAACGGTTTTGCTCCAATTGTCATGATTCATTCCTGTTGGAGGATTGACCCTTGCTTGTCCTACATTTTCGTAGCCTCCAACCCAATCAAAATGTTTTTTGCCACATTTTTTCGATCTCTAAATCGTTTGAGAAACACCGGACGGATTCCACCCTCTATCTGTGCGCGCTCACGATCTCGCAATATCTCATCAAAGTCAAAGCGTCGCTACATTTAAGTTCAACAAAATAAAAGTTAGTTATGTAAAAATGAATAACAAACATATAACTTATAGAATTTTACCGCCATATGCTCTTCCAAAGCATTCTTCTGAGCATCGGATAGATTTTCATACGAACGAACATTAAAAGGAAAATTAGCTTCCATGTATATCTGTAAAACCTTGAAATTCTCCCAGAAATCAATAACACACGATCTCAATCACGTGAATGCGGAATGTAAACATGATTGGATAGAAAAGAAGATTGAATTGAACACGAAATGCTTCTTTGATTGAATCAAACAACCTATGAAAGGTCTTGTGCGATTTCGCACAGTACAGAATGATAAATGAACGAAAAGCTTAATTACAAAACGAAACTAAGCTATTTATACTAAACATTGAGTTCTCGCGCGACACGCTTTTCGCGTGGAACAAGCTTTCGCGCGGCAACAATCTCTCGCGTGGAGACCTTCTTCGCGTGAGATCTGCTTCTCGCGTGACAGATGCTTTCGCACATGCAGTTTGTTTTCGGACTTCGTCTTCGTTCAATCTTCAAATGTTTTTCCGAGCCTTGATTAGTCTTCTACAATCTCCCCCTAGGCTCGGTGAAACATGATCAATCAAAATCAACATTTGCTTTCTTGTACGTTCCTGCATATGCATACCATTTATTCCTAAGGATTCGGTCAGTCATCCACACATACGGCAAGATAGAAAATAAACGGACTCATCAGCTGTAATAGGGCAGTGTAAAAGCTTGAGTAAGTCGTCTTTGCCAAACTTCATCAAGTCTGCTGGATCAATGATTCGAAATGACTTGTCAGTACATCTGATCACAGCGTGACCGGAATCCTTCTCACATCTCCATGAGAGTAATTGCTTTAAAGTGTTGGGAGAAACTGGAGCATGCACGGGGACTTTCCTGATAAATTTAGGATGTTGATAGACTCGTATTTTCATTGGAGCTTTAGTCTTTTCATCTATTCTTGTTAAGTCATCAATCACCTTTGATTTGGCAGTTTTAAAATCCTTGAAATTTGTGCGCATCTCCCTGCGTATCATAGATCTCATCAGTTCAGCTTCACTGTAATTACTTTCATTAAAGAATGGAGCTTTGCCCATGGAGTAGAGATCAGCAGCACGTAGAGTATGGAAGTCTTGTGTGCTTTTCAGATAATCAATTTCTCCATTCTTTCTTTTAATTACATACAGCCTTTTCTCGCCATCATAACCCCAGCTAACGACATGAGACATTTCACCATACTTCTGCTTAGGCTTAGAAATGAATAGAAAATGAGCTTCAGTAGGTGGTGGTGGTGCTTTGAACATCAATCCTCCTCTAGTGAATAAAGCAATCTGACCAGTAGAATCTTTCTTTGTAGCAACAGCAGGAGTTTCACCACTCACAGTCTCAGTAGGGATTTCTCCTTCTTCAAGATTAATGTCTTTAAATAACTCTTGAAGGTTGTTCCCAAAATGTCAGTATATTCATTCTGATCATCCAAATCATCAAACACATCAAGTTCTTCTTCAACAGCTCCTGATGAAGATTGTTGAAAAGAATACAATTCCTTTTCATACACACTCTCAGTGGCAGGGTCAAGTGGATCATATCCTTCCGGATCACTAACACTTGGTCGATCGACATTATCAGTGTTAGTATCTCCAGTTGGACTCGAAGAGAAATCTGTAGCATTACCTTCATCATTATTATCACCATTATTTCCACCATCATCTCCTTCATCATCATTATCACCATCATTTCCACCATCATCTCCACCATCATCATCATCATTTTCATCATCATCTTCATCGTCATCCTCATCATCATCAGAATCAGCATAATCAACCAACTCTTCATCCTCCTGTTCATGAACAATAGGCAAAGTGAACATGTGCTCTGGTTCAACGAAAGCTGTAGATGTGTAAGCTTCGGTGATAGGTACTTCAGATGAAATAGGAACATCCTCAGTAGTGCTAACACTTGGCTGTTCAGTAGAGGTATGAGCTTCGTTGACCACTTCCTTTTCTGGAACATTCTCAGTGGGAGGAGGGCTTGGAGATCGCCAACTAGATTCACCTATTACAGTAGTAGACCGTATGACTGGTGGCTGATGAAAGTAGGTCTGAGATATAAATTCTCTGAGCTCATTCAGTTGTCTCTCCAACCCAGAAGTATAATCAAACATGTTCTTCATCTGTTGTTCAAGAGAAGCTATCCTTGTATCTTTAATTGCAGAATCCAGATGAATCATGGTAATCTGACTCGACTTTTCTTCATTTTCCTTCTTCAGCTCAGCAATCATCTTTACATTTTCAAAACTCTCTTTCTCCAAGTTTTTAACTCTTTCTTCTAGAGTTATAGAATGAGGAGTGCTAGATGATTCCTCTCTCCTTTGAAACTCTGGAGGAGTATTCAAAAATGAGTCAACATCAAACTCTAAGTTTTCCTGCCTTGGAGGTGTAGAAAAGTCAGATTCAGAAATATTGGCTGTTCCAGAAACAGGAACTGTTTGTCTCAGGAGCAGAAGAAGTCACATTGGTTGTCTGATCTTGCTCAGTCTCAATGACAACCACATGTGTTCGTGTTCTCCTGGGTATAATCCTCGACCTCTCTTTCTTGTTGGAAAATCTCTCCTTATAGCCATACGTTTTCTCCTTGAAGACGTACTAGGAGACTCCTCAGGAACATAGTCAGTATCCCTGTCTTCATCATTTGGTCTTGAAGATGTTGGAGTAGTAGGAGCTTGATTTGTTTGAAGAACATAAGGAACATTACCAATTTGGTCACTATCAGTCTCAGAACTAGAAGCCGAGTGTACAACTCCTTCCATTCTTCCTTCATGTACAGGCTCATCTTCAAACAATTTCTCAATCTCTTCGTCCAAATTATCTCTAGCAGTAGAAGTAGAAGCACCAGTCTGAGCTTCATCTGTGTTTTCTTCTCCTTCCATATTCCCTGTACTATCATCTATCTCAGAAAATCGACCAATCTTAGCAAAGCTTTCTCCTGAGCACTTGTTTCCACGTGCTCCAGTGAGATGAGTAAAGATGTCTTTCTTGATGACCTGAACAACATACTTTGAAGACTTTAAAGTGGCAAACTCTGGATAAGCATCATTGATGACAAGTTGCACGAATCTCGGGTACATAATAAACTTTCTCCCTAGATTAGCTGTAACGTTCTTCTGCATCTCTTGAAATATAACACCAGAAATACTGAATGGAATATCATCCACCAGAGAAACCAATAAAGATCCAAACACAGCACTTAGACTATCCATGCCAGCCTTCAAATTACTCAGACAGTGAATTACCACATGAAATAAATATTTCCAGTAAGGTGGTAACCACTTCTTTTCCAAACTTGGATATCTATATTCGTATCCCATCCGAGATAGACAATCCATAACTACATCATCATCCAGTCTTGTTGGTGCTCCCTCTTGGTCATTAAACAGAAGAACTCTGTTTAGTATGGCTTGAGAAACTGTCACCCTTTTATCTTTTACAGTGGCTGTGATAATTTGATTTCCAGCTTGGTCCTTTTCTAGAGCAGCAGTGCTCCAGAAAGAATCTATCAACTCGGAATAGATGGCTGGATCAGCAGAAATAGCATAAACAATCCTTGAGTTCTTCAGCCCCTCAATCATAGAATTGAACAGCTCTTTTCCTTCAGGAACCTCATCTAAGTAAGCTATACAGTTGTGACTAGCTTTGAACATCATATTAGCCATCTGCATTGTAAGACAAACTCAAGATCAGAACACTTTTAATATAACTTAATTATGCATTTAGAAGTTTAGCACTTAGAACATTTTAACTTTTGAAGTTTCACACTTAGACAATTTTATCACTTTTATCATTTCAAAGCTTAGTAATATGTGAATACATATACTACACTTAAAGTTTTAGCAACAAAAGATTTATCATTCGAAAATTAATTGTAAGTGATAAGTCCATTTGAGACAACACCATCAACACTTAGAAAAATTTCAAGATTATTGTCATGCGAAAACTCATATCTTGTGAAAAATTCATTTTGCGCGAAATGTATACTTCATGTGAAAACTTCAAATTTTAAGACTCACGCGAAATCTAGTATCACTTTTGAATTCAAGCGAAACCTAGTTTCACGCGAAACACCAATGTCAAGCGAATTCAAGGCTTAAGCGAAAACCATGTTCACGCGAAAACCCCAATTCGTGTCTGTTCGTTCCCTTTGTGCGATTCGCACAACGCACATGTCTAATTAACAGATCAAAACTTGTTTTTAATCCATGAAATACAATCCATTGCTGTCGCCTAAGACTATTATGTTGATTTCATTAATCAATTTCATCTTTTAAGTCCTTTTATTAAGATTTTATGTCAAAGATGTTAAGTTCCACTTAACATTTCATAGCTACAGTAACCGGATCAAACATGTTATACCTTTGAATCACACTATGAGCGTAGTAAGAACGAAATAAGGAACAAAATCACAAGCAGGAGTGAGATGATTTCTGATTTTGAAGTATTAAGTGCAAGCGAAAAGGCTTTTCCGATGATAAGCGAAAAGGTTTTCGGGTGTGTTGAGCGAAAAGTGATTGTGTCTAGAATACTGTGAAATTTATACCCAAGACAAGTCACGCGAAAATCCTTTTCGCAAGAATTACCTTTTCGCGTGAGTTTTCCCTTTCACGCGAGAGACAGTGTTTTTTTTTTCAAAAATTTTCATCTTTTAAAATCTTTCTTATTTTTACACAACTTTCAATCTTTTTATTCTCAATGAATTAAGTCAACATAAATGTTATTTACCAGTACCAATTAATTTAATGAATCTTCAATTTTCAAAAATTTTCTTGTTATTTATTTGTCCTAAAAAAAACACTATAAAAATGAAATAAAAACAAACACTTACATACAAAATAACAAAAGAATGAAAACAATTAAAGAATCAAGATCGGATTTGCTTGTTTTTGTATAAGAATTTTCATAATGAGATCATATAATTCTTTGTCAAGTTAAGACTCTGTCCGGCTTTATTTAAAATAACTGGTTAAGTTGATTGTCAATATAATTTGTCCTTTTAAACTTATACTTCAGGTTTTACTCAGAAACATAATGAGTGATATATATCATGTTTTGTGTTTATTTAATATAAGTCAGTGGATCCCACAATCAGAACTTCTGTAAAGTAATTATTATCCTTCAAGACACTATCGAGATTTTCAAGTCACCCCAATTTGACTTAAACCATGCATTGATGATCAGTGATACCATTTATTGTATTCCTAAATATAACTATTTGAGCATAACTAGCCTGAGAAATATTTCTTAACCCGGAATATTAACAAGTTTAAGGACTTACTGACAGCCATCCGGACTTACGTCTGCCCTCTCAAGATGTTTAGGACTTACAAGCCATCCGGACTTACATGCCCCATCTTTCGATTTTGCCTTCCAAGGTTAAAAATTCTCAAAATAGAAAATATATACCATATAGTATGTATGTCTTTTAGACATATCTTTTGATTTGTTGTGCTTCTTGGCATCTTATATCCTATATGGCCTTTGTTGGCATCTTTTTCTCAATTATTTTCTTTTTGTGTTTTTCTCTTTTTGTTTCTTTTTGTATTTTATCTTTTATATATATATATAGTTATGATAATCACTGAATCAATCACATACAGGCTTGAGTATGACAAGATTATATCTCTCAGTCTGTGTTAGAACATTTTTGGCACAGAATCCTGATATGTTCCCCACTAATTCATATTTCTTTAATTCAAGTGTAATCACTCAATTATGATCTTTTCAGTTCTGAAAGCAAAGCCTATCGACATATCAAACATAATCCAAGTCTATTCGTATTTAAGCCTTTGAAAGTACTTAGACTCTGTAGAACTTTGTAATATCATTTCTCATGTAAGTATGAAAATTTCTTCTATGAAAATTTCTTCTTTTGATTTTGACAATCCTTTGATCTTAACTCCCCCTAAGACCAAAATATTTTTCAGAACTTGTTTTTCTAATTTTCTCCCCCTAAAATTGTGATTGTCTTTTTAAGAAAAAGAAACAATTGCAATTTTATTCTTTATTAAAAAATAAAAAATCTTTTTGTGAAGATTCATTAAACCAATTTATCCAAAGTTAATCATTCCCAATGATTGCACAAGGAAATCAAATCGAGAATGATCAAATGCCTTGGTAAATAAATCAGCGATATTTTCAGTTGACGGCACTTGTTTTAGATGAATAAGTTTACGATCAAAACAGTCGCGGATAAAATGGATGCGGATGTCAATGTGTTTAGTTTTTGAGTGTTGAATGTGATTTTTCACGATGTTTAGAACTGCCGTGTTGTCACACCAAATGGGTGTGTCATAAATGTTTAGGCCATAATCAGAAGTTGTTGTTGAATCCAGACAAGCTGGGAACAACAGCTTGAGCAGCCACATATTCAGCTTCGGCAGTGGATGTGGATACAGTGTTCTGCTTCTTACACTGCCAAGAAATGAGTCGGTTACCCAAGAATTGACATCCTCCTGTGGTCGATTTCCTGTCTAAGTTACAACCACCATAATCACTGTCAGTATAAGCAAATAAATTGAAATCGGAATTTCGAGGATACCAAAGACCAAGTTTAGGTTGACCCTTGAGATACTTGAAAATCCGCTTGACAGCTTTCATGTGTGATTCCTTTGGATCACTTTGATAGCGGACACACTGACAAACAGGGAACATTACATCCGGCCTGCTTGCAGTGAGATACATGAGGGAACCAATCATCGATCTGTAAAGATGTTGATCAACTGATTCTCCTAATGGATCTGGAGTAAGAGTAGGACGAGAAGCCATTGGAGTTGGAGCTACTTTGGAATCTTGAAACTTGTATTTCTCAAGAATAGTCTGAACATACTTTTCTTGATGGATGAGAATACCCGTCTCAGATTGAGTAACTTGAATACCCAAGAAAAATGAAATTTCTCCAAGGGAACTCATTTCAATTTCTTCTTCATCACTGCTTCAAACTCCGTGCACATACTATCATTAGTAGAACCAAAAATAATATCATCGACATAGATTTGAACCAAAATAATATCATCGCCTGATTTTCGTAGGAATAAGGTTTGATCAATTGCACCTCTTGAATAACCATTTTCAAGAAAATGTTCAGTCAGAGTTGCATACCAAGCACGAGGTGCTTGATGTAATCCATATAGTGCCTTATCCAACTTGTATACATAATCAGGATGATCTGGGTCTTCACATCCTGGAGGCTGACAAACATAGGTTTCTTCTTTCATTTCTCCGTATAAAAATGCAGTTTTAACATCCATCTGATACACCTTGAAGTTCATGTATGAAGCAAAGGCTAAGAATATGCGTATTGCTTCTAGTGTTGCAACTGGAGCATACACTTCTTCATAATCCAATCCTTCAACTTGATAAAATCCCTGCACCACAAGACGTGCTTTATTCCGAACTATAACACCTTTTTCATCCGTCTTGTTTCGAAAAATCCACTTTGTTCCAATCGGAAGCTTATCCTTTGGAAGTTCAACAAGATGCCAAACATTGAGCTTCTTGAATTGCATCAACTCATCTTGCATTGCTTCTATCCAGCTATTTTCTTTGAGTGCCATTTCCACATTCTTGGGCACTATTTGTGATAGAAAGCAAGCATACAGACATGTGTTGATTATCCCTGATCGACTTCTGGTAATTACACCTTCGTGCAACGGACCAATGATTGCTTCAGTTGGATGAGTTTTATGTATTCTTAATTGAGGAATCTCATCTGCAACCATTCCATCTTCCAAATTGGTAATATGTTCAACATTATCAATAACCTCTTCAGAATGTTGAGATTGATACACAATAGTTTCTTCAAGTGTGTCATCTGAAATAGGAGTTTTAGAAGCAGTAGACACATTTGGAGATTCTTCAAATGGAACTTGAATGATTTCTATCGGTGTATGTATAGTTTCTGAAGAAGATGAAGATAATGGAGAACTTAAAGAGTCTTCCAGCTCCTGAGTTGGAATTTGTTCTGAAGAAACATCTAATGACTCAGAACAGGCAGATGCAGGTACAGAAGCTGTAGGAATATCTTTGGATGATGAAGCAATAGCAGAATCATCAGATATCAAAGATGGAAGTTCCTCAATTATTTTGTTTTCCAAGGAGATTGCTTGAGAAGTAGAATCTGCAGATGAAGGTTTAGAAATTTTAAAATTTATGAACAAAGATTCATAATCATAAACCCATGAAGGAGCTGAACCTGCATCAGTTATGTTAAGCTCGTGCCAATCAATGTTAAATGACTCGATTATTTGTCTAGTTCTTTTATTATAAACACGATATGCAACTTTATTGGCAGCATATCCCACAAAGTAACATTCATCAGCCTTTTCAGAAAATTTTGAACTGGATTAGTTGTATGCAACAAAGTGCAACAACAACCAAAGGCTTTAAAATATTTAACTTTGGGTTTGTGTTTATAAAATATTTCATATGGAGTCTTATTTAATCTTTTGTTGATTAAAGCACGATTCTGAACATAACATGCAGTATTTACTGCTTCAGCTCAAAAGAACAAAGGTAATTTGGCAGCAGATATCATCGCTCTAGCAGCTTCAATCAATGTTCTATTCCTTCTTTCTGCAACTCCATTCTGTTATGGAGTGCCAACAGCACTGAATTGTCTGGCGATTCCCTTGGATTCACAAAACTCATTCAGAGTTTGATTGCAAAACTCTGTCCCATTGTCACTTCTGATGCATTTTACCTTTTTCTCTGTCTGATTCTCCACCAAAGTAACGAACTTGATCAAAAGGTGTGGAGTTTCATTCTTAGATGCTAAGAAAAACACCCAAGTAAATCTAGAAAAGTCATCAGTAACAGAAAACACCCAAGTAAATCTAGAAAAGTCATCAGTAACAACCAGACAGTAAGATCTTCGACCCAAACTTAAAACACTTACAGGACCAAAAAGTTCCATGTGTAAGAGTTGTAAGATTGATTCGACTGAGTTGTGTGCAACTGGTTTGTGAGGAAGTTTATGTTGTTTACCCTTTGAACATGACAAACAATGTTCATTTAATTAAAATTCTTTTTCAGGTAAACCAATAACATGATTTCCACGTACAAGTTTATTCATGTTTTTAAGATTGACATGTCCTAATCGACGATGCCATAACATGGAATCATTCTCCGAGGCTTTGGATAGTAAGCAAGAAGCTGTTACTAAAGAATTAGAACAATGCATATCAAGAAGATATGTGTCATTGTCTCTCGGAGTCCTCATCAAAATCCATTCATCTGGAACAACAAAACCTGGTTTTAAGATTAAGCATTCGTTATTAGTAAAGTGTGTAGAATATTGTTTGTCACAGATTTGAGACACACTTAACAGGTTATGTTTCAATTCCTCAACAAAATTAACATTCTCAAAACTAAGGACGCCGTTTGTAACTGTACCACGTTTTGTTATACGTCCTCCTTTGTCTCCCGTGAAAATCACTCTTCCTCCGTTATATGACTGAACATCTTGTAGTAATGATAAATTCCCAGTCATATGTCTTGAACAACCGCTATCTACATGCCATAGACTTTCAGTAGCCTTTTGCGGTTGTCCCTGCATTAGTAACAAAATTACTTAGCTTTTGGTACCCAAGTCAAACATGACTTGAGCACATTATGTGTTGCAGCAAGACAAAATGATTTGATATTATTATATTTTGTTTGCACATCATTCTTTTCATTTATGCCTTTAAGCTTGACATTTTCTTTTACACCATTAGTCAAATTCTTATCCCGTTTGACATTAAAATCATTAACAACCTTTGATTTCATATTATTTGAAAATTTTCCACGAGTGAAAAACAGTTTTCTATTATAAGAAATAGAATTATGAAATCTTTGTTTACTTAATGACTTTTGTCGAAAAGGACAATTGTTTGCCAAATGATTTGTGTTTCCACACTGATAACATCTCTTTTGTTGTGTGTGGAAAACAAACTGTGGATGACAATTATGAAAATTGTCATAAAAACCAAAGTCAGATTGACTAGGTTTAACTTTCTCCACAGTCTCTCGAATCTTTGCCATGTTTGACAATTGCAAATTCATCTTTTGCAGATTCGAGGAAATCGATGAATTATGACCACTTTGGATTGAAAATTTGGCAGTTTTGACTTTTGGAATTGGTGGTGTTGAAATAGGAACAGTCTTTGATTCTGCTGGAGTAGGACTAGACTTTGAATTTGCTGGAGGAGGACCAGGCTTAGATATACGGATTGGTGCTGGAGAAGGACCAGGCCTTTGAATTTTCAGATTGAATGTAGATGAATCATTCACTTGCAAATCTGGGCTACAAACATCTTGATTCACAAGGTTAGCATTATAATGAAGTTTATTTTTAAAGAATCGAGAATTCGTTTCTTTAAAAATATGCTCTTCATTTTCAATTAAACCCTTAGAGACAAATCTACTTTTATAATCCTTTTCAATTCTTTCTTTCTGATTTGCCCTTTGATTTGCATTCAAATTATTTTTACTATTAGATTTAATCTCATTCAAATTAACCAACTTTTCATTTCCATACAAAGTTTGTTTACAATCAGATTGTAAAACTTTTACATTCTTATTTTTCAAATTTTCTCTCTCATTTTCTCCTTCACGATCACTCTCCCATTCTTCAACCAACCCATCCACCTTCAATTTATCTGCATAAAATTTTTCAGTTGATTGTTTAGATTTGGGTACTATGATAGGATCAACAGATAAATTTACTTTGACTGAAGGTTTTAAGTCTTGAGATGGAGAGAAACCAATCCCATAGACCATATCAGAATCACAAATGTTATCATATGAAGGTAAACATGAATAATCATGATTAATTGGAGGAGCAATGTTAGAAAACCCAACACCACATTTTCCTCCTTTGATCTTCTGAGTCATTTGTGACTTGATTATTCCTTCAACCATTGTTGATGAAAGTTCAAATTTCTCAACAGTCAATTTAACCGTGGCTAATTCACTATTGAGTCTATTAATTTCTAAAGCGAGTTCATTGTTTCTATTTGTCAAGTCATTATTAGTACATTCTTTATCATGAAGATTTAATTTTAAATTATATATTGTTTTGGTTAAACCTTCAAGTTTTTCTTTAAAAATCTTTTCATTTGACTTGTGTTTGCAAGCTTGATACTGAAGTTTTTCAACTTCCATTATCAGGCTCTCATTGTGAACTCTGTATTTTTGAACTTTCTCAACACATGAATTTTTGCACAAACCATCATATACCTTGGGTTCAGAAGTTTCCCCTTCAGCCTCTTCTACCTTCTTGACCATGAATGCTTTCAATTTAGCAGCTGGTTCTTCCACTGGAGCAACATCAACAGTCTTTGGATCAACACATGGGCTTTTGACTGGAGGCTCGACAGTGTACTCTTCAATCACACTCTTTTCTTCAGCAACCTTCTCAACCTGATCTTTCCTCTCAACTGTCTCCTTTTCTTCTTCAACTCTCTCCTTTGAGTCTTCAACTTTCTCAACCTCTTGTTCAGAATTCACTTTCTCTACTTCAACTTTCTCCTTCTCTTCTTCCACTTTAGCAAACAAACCCTCCAACAAATCATCAGACACGAATTCAGCAAACAGATTTCTTCTTCTTCTGGTTCTGGAACAATCTTTGCGATAAATGTTGGGTTTGTTGGACCTAAACATTGTTGTTTAACCATTTTAAACAAGAAAACGCAGCGGAATATGAACTTAATATGGGATTATATAATCTGAAAATTATAGTTCATAATGTTATTTCAACAAACCCAAAGACAAAGGATCATATATATGTGAATAGATTAGTTATCATGTAGCAAACAAACAACCAAATCCACACTATGAACTACCTTTAAGAAGCTGTCAAAACCGTGATGTATCATGAAGATGATGCTGTTTTTGGATGGGCAAAACCTCAACAATAGATGTCATATTTCATGTCATCTATTAACCCTTTGTATGCTGTCAAAATGTGGCTGAAAAGCCAACACCCAAGCTGCTGAAAACGTGAACATGCAGCTTCTTTTGTGCTGTCAAAAGTTGCTGAAAAACCAACACACAAAGATGTTGAAAACGTGATCAACAATGAACATGCAACCAAAGATTTAGAAGCTGTCAAATCTGAAAAACGTGGACTTATCTGAAAGGGGGCTGCCATTGAATGACCAAAACACCAAGAGAAGGTGTTCTCAAGTGTTCATACCCACAAGCCTCAAAGCAACACCCTTTTGCTAGGATTTGTAGCACCAAATCGAGTCATGCAAGCTGCTGGATCTTGTTTCATCCGTGAACACACATGTTCCAGCCTTGAACATCTTCAAAAACGAATGAACAAGGCTGCTGGAACTTGTTTCAGCAGTGAACACACATGTTCCAGCCTTGAACATCTTCAAAATCGAATGAACAAGGCTGCTGGAACCTTGTTCCAGCCGTGACATGCATGTTCCAACCGTGAAACCATTTGTTCCATCCATAAGATCCTTCTTCCAAAAGAAGGATTTATATTTTGTGACTCTTGCATGTAAGAAATCGAGAGAGAGAGCTGAAATAGAATGTATGTATGTGTTCTTGAGAGGATTCATCTCTCTCAACACTTGAGAGAGCAAAAAACGAAAAATCAAGGGGAGAGGCTCAAGGGGCGGCCGAACCCCCTTTGATATATTAGGGTTTTTCCCCTAAAATTCTCTTTATAAAATTTCACAAGAGTTTAAGTATTATACATAATTAACCTTTTAATTTTGTATAATACACACACATATTTATTATTTGATGTTGCTTAATTAATTTAAACAACATAACAAATAATATCCATGAACAAAATATCCTTATAATTTGTTCTTTCTTACATACAATTTATTTAGAAAACCCATTTTCTAAATTGGTGCAATTATTTAATTGCATGATCATATCATCAATTAAATATTAGTTGGTGTTTGCTAAGCTTGTTATTGGGTATGACCCGACTTGGATCACTACGTACTAACCACATCAATGTTCTATGTGTCTTGGGCATACAGAATCCAACAATCTCCCACTTGCACAAGATACATAGAAGATTGATGCAAGCAGTAAATACCGCCTAACAACGGTTTACTACCCTTAATACGCGTGACTTAAAAGCCATTCAATAACATCATCCCCTTCAAGCATCCAACTTGAAATGATTTAGGTGAATCAATCATTTATCCTTTTGTTAGAGATGTCATGTTAAATCCAAGGACACAGAATGATCATTCCTTATTGATTTAACTTAATCAGGCCTTAGACATCATACTCTCAACGAATAAGAGGAACAAATCCCATCTTGACTACATACGTTTCTCACAATCACCTTATGTCATATCTGAACATAGTCTTATGTACTGACAATTATCTCATATCAGTGAAGAACTAGCTCAAGGTATAACACTTGGTGAATATCAAAACCCAATATGTATCTCAGGTCGGAGGATACCAAATGATATTCGCCTTTACTCAAATTTACTTATGATCAATCAATAAGATTCCATGTAGTAAGATTTGAGATGCGGGTCAGTCCAATATTCGTATCCCACGAATATCTATGAACCTTGGTAGCAACCAATTGCTCTATATTCATGCCTTATGAATATCCACCAATCCAAGTTCATAATAGTCTTACATTCATATTTGTTCCCACAAATATGACCGACTACGGACATTTAGAATAATAAAATTATTCATGGATGTTAACATGCTAAAAGGGAACATCACTTAAAATATCGTAAATACATAGATAAGTTAAGTATTACAATTGTTCCATATTAATAATATTAATACTAAACAGACCAATTCCAATCACTAGATATCGAAGTCCTAAGGCACAAGCAAGACTTTCATGCTTTGCCCTTTCAAGGAGCTTCGTGAGTGGATCCGCAATGTTTTGATCAAAGTGAACTTTGCGAATACATATGTTTCCCTTTTCAACTTCATCCCTTATGTAGCTGAATCTCCGCTCATTGTGCCTAATCTTTTGACGTGCACGGGGTTCCTTGATTTGAACAATCGCACCCTCGTCATCACAAAGATTTCTAAGGAGTCTTGAATGGTAGAGACCATCCTTAGACTGGTGATAAACCTTTTATCCATGCAGCTTCCCAAGCTGCTAATGAGGCGGCTATGTATTCGAATTCTGTAGCGGACAATGCTACCCTATTCATAATGGAGATGTACCCTGATTGTGATCGAGGATCATCTCGATCAGTTTGGAAACTAGCATTCGTGTAACCCTTCACAACCAGTTCCTCTTCATCAGATCCATATATTAGAAACATATCCTTAGTCCTCCTAAGGTATTCCAATATACATTCAACAACCATCCAATGGCTGTTACTTGGATTCTGGTGATATCTATTTGTCATGCTTAACGCGCATGACTCGTCCAGTCTAGTGCATATCATCGCATACATGATGGATCCTATAGCAGACGCATATGGGATGTCCTTCATACGATGTTGCTCATCGTTTGAGCTTGGACATTGAGATGCACTCAATGTTGTCCCTCTTTGAATAGGTACTATACCTTTCTTAGAGTTTACCATCTTGAACCTTTTCAAGATTTTATCAATGTATGCACTTTGGTTTAACCCTATCAACCGCCTCGATCTATCCCTCTAGATCTTTATTTCTAAAATAGAGACGGCTTCACGGAGATCCCTTTTGGAAAGATAATTTCCAAGTGTAGTATGTCATCAACATACAATACTAAGAACGTAATTGTACTCCCACTAGCCCCTTGATACACACAATCCTTGTTAGCGTTCTTGATGAAACCCAATTTCTTGATCTTTCATCAAAACGTTGATTCCAATTTCTCGATGCTGGTCTCAATCCATAGATTGATATTTTTAACTTGCATACTTTATCAGAATGACTTTAGCATTGCCATTGGCGAGAAGGTTTCATCATAATCAACCCTTTGACTTAGAGTGAAACCTTTTGCTACAAGTCTTGCCTTGTAAGTATCCAAGTTTTCATGCATGTCAGTTTTCTTCTTGAAAACCCACTTGCATCCAACCGGTTTGGAGTTAAGTGAAGAGTCAACCAATTCCCAAACTTGGTTGTCATACATGAATTGCATCTTTACGTTCATGGCTCCTAGCCACTTGTCACAATCCGAATTGGACATTGCATCATGGTATGTAGTTGGCTCTTCGGAGTCAACAACGTAGCATCCATCTATGAAGAATTCACATCTTTCATATGAAATGCTAACTTTACCAGATCAGCGAACGTTTTGTGTGTATTGATCAACCTCTTGATCATGATCAACAACCTCTTATTGATTGCTAGTGTCAACCAAACGTGTATCGGCTTGTGGATCTTGATCCTCATCAAATTCCACTGTTCTATGCGTCATTCCTTCCATAAGGAACTTGGCTTCTAAGAACTCTGCCTTTTGAGCAATGAAAAACATTTGCTCTGTTGGATCAAAGAAGTAGTATCCTTTACAGTCCTTTTGAATATCCAACAAATATACACTTAGTGAATCGACTTTCAGTTGGTTTGGGTGTTAAGCTTAACATAAGCTCCATGACCCATAATTTTAAATATGATAGTGATGGAACTATTCCATTCCATATTTCAAAAGGTGTCGAATCCACTTTCTTGGTTTGGGCCATATTCAAAATATGAGCCGCGGAGAGTAGTGCGAAACCCCAAATGATACAGGTGTGCCATCAAGTACACATAACCATAGAGACTATAATCGTCGGTTAAGGTAATGAAGTAAGTTTCACCATACCTTGTCATTGTCTTAAAAGGACCACATACATCCAAATGTATGACTCCTAATAAGTCTTTTTGCCCTCTCATTAGTACCACTAAAAAGGCGTGTTGGTTATCTTACCTCATAAACAAGATTCACACTTATCAAATGAATAATTTTCATTTGTTTTCAAAAGCCCATTCTTTTAAAGTGTTTAAATCCGATTCTTGTTTATGTAACTAAGATGACAATGACAAGAATAAGAGTCACTTAAACCATTTTAAGTCTCTTGGTGTATGATAGGTATAATGTGTTATTATAGGACGAATCATCATGAACCAATTCACAAATATCATTAGAAGGCATGGCCTTAAAATAATATATATCATCCATATAAATATATATAAATACCATCATTTACTAACTTTAAATCATAACCATATTGCTTTAAAGGGAAACTTAAATCATGTTCCTAGTCAAACTAGGAGCATTTAAACATGATTTGACGAACAACTTACAAATCTTTTGAAAGTTTCAAAACATAGTCTCCTTTCTTAAGGTGCTTATTCTTTTAAACCCTTGCAATAAATTGCAATAGTGAGTTCCATATGAGGTATCCAATTACCCATGTGCTTTTAGGAAATAACACCTAAGTTAATATGGATTATGAAGGTTATACTTAAGGTTTGCCCAGCATCCCTTTTATTTCTCAACTCATTGAGATAGGTTGGATGAATCCCTTTCAAATGACCTATCTCACCATACATAAAGCATGGATCGTTTTCGGTTACCTTAAGCTTCATAAGCTTAGGTTTTGGAGGTTTCGCTTTGATCTACCCTTACCCATTGCCTTTGATGTGCCCTTCTCCTTTGGCAACATTTGCCTTAGGATTGGGAATTGCCTCAACATCGTCGGGGTCTGGTTGGTTAGGTGTAGGGATCGTCAAGGACATATGCCTTTGCTCTTGCTTGAGAACAATTCTTAAGTTTCGAGACTAGTCAAGGTTATTATGGTACAGACGATCCCTCTCTAAAATAGTTCTCGGTGATAGGGTATGGACGGTCGGGGTGGTAGCAAATTTTACAAAGTTCCTTTTAGTATTTCAAAAAATTTCATTTTTAATTATTAATACCCTTTACAATTAATAATTAAAATCTAGAATCCAACGTTACATTCAAATAATGGTTAGGTGACCTTTATCCCATTATTCAAATTAACAAGGTAGTCAATATTTGACAATTGCAACCCCTTTGCAACTTCTAGCGGTATGGGATCGACTTTAATCGTCATATGTAAAGTCGGCATGTTAATCCCATCAACACCATTTGGAAACCATATTTTAGGTGATCCATTCAACATGGTTTGCAAATCAAGTTACCCTACTTGTACACACATGTGAGTTTACCTACACAAGTGGTTAGGTGACCTTTATCCCACCAATGTGGTATTCCCACCTTAAGTCATAAGTTCCCTCAAAATGGTTAGGTGACCTTTATCCCATTAAGAGTTTCCAAATGACTTAAGTGTTGTGCAAAAGGACGGTGTTAAACTTGTTTGAAAAAGGGATTTTTAGTTTTCATTGATTCTAGTTTGAAAACTCTATTTACCTTGTATTTGCATGCTTTCAAATACAAGGTATCCTATGGTTCACTTTTAATAAAACCTCTTTTATTAAATCATTAATCCTTTAATAACCTTTTATTAATCACTTAATGATTAGGAACCATAAAATTCAGCTTGTTAAGTTTGTTTATTAGTTTGTTATGCACATCCAAATGTCAAATAACAATCACACAACAAACAACCAAACAAGTACAATCATACAAGCATATGTGCATAACTATAGCCACTAAGTTGACTACACTTGTTTGCCATCACAAGTGTTGTCATAAGGTCTTTCCTAAGGGTTCAACAACACAAATGATGAGGTCTTCAAAGACTCCCACTTGAACTTGCATCCAAATGCTTCAAGTCCATCCTTTGTGTCTTCCTTTTGTGCTTCCTTCCCGAGCATCTTCTTTTACAAAATATATCCTAATACATATTTTCTAGTAAAAGAAAAAAAAACTCCTAATCTATTTATTACATGCCAAATGAATAAATAAATTACAACCCAATAGAAACACCAAAAGGATTATTACAACCCATAAAGAATGAATACAACCAACATGACAAGATTACAATCAACCAAATCCAAAACACACATGGTCAAGGCTATGTTATGCACTAATATATGTATCCACATACATCATTTCAAGAACCAAAATGAACCCCATTTGACCCTAAATTTTCAGCCAACACAAACTAAGAATTTAGGGTCTATTGTCCAAACAAAAACACAATCAACCAATTTGATATCTTCCTTTCAAGATCCAATCATAAGCATGCATGATTACAACCTTGAAAGGTTGGGGTATCATCAAATCATCACAAAACAGCCCTAATAAGGTTGTTAAACCTTATATATCCAAATATACAAGAACATATGAAACTAGTCATCCACATATCCGGCTCTGATACCATTGTTGGGTTTGTTGGACCTAAACATTGTTGTTTAACCATTTTAAACAAGAAAACGCAGCGGAATATGAACTTAATATGGGATTATATAATCTGAAAATTATAGTTCATAATGTTATTTCAACAAACCCAAAGACAAAGGATCATATATATGTGAATAGATTAGTTATCATGTAGCAAACAAACAACCAAATCCACACTATGAACTACCTTTAAGAAGCTGTCAAAACCGTGATGTATCATGAAGATGATGCTGTTTTTGGATGGGCAAAACCTCAACAATAGATGTCATATTTCATGTCATCTATTAACCCTTTGTATGCTGTCAAAATGTGGCTGAAAAGCCAACACCCAAGCTGCTGAAAACGTGAACATGCAGCTTCTTTTGTGCTGTTAAAAGTTGCTGAAAAACCAACACACAAAGATGCTGAAAACGTGATCAACAATGAACATGCAACCAAAGATTTAGAAGCTGTCAAATCTGAAAAACGTGGACTTATCTGAAAGGGGGCTGCCATTGAATGACCAAAACACCAAGAGAAGGTGTTCTCAAGTGTTCATACCCACAAGCCTCAAAGCAACACCCTTTTGCTAGGATTTGTAGCACCAAATCGAGTCATGCAAGCTGCTGGATCTTGTTTCATCCGTGAACACACATGTTCCAGCCTTGAACATCTTCAAAAACGAATGAACAAGGCTGCTGGAACTTGTTTCAGCAGTGAACACACATGTTCCAGCCTTGAACATCTTCAAAATCGAATGAACAAGGCTGCTGGAACCTTGTTCCAGCCGTGACATGCATGTTCCAACCGTGAAACCATTTGTTCCATCCATAAGATCCTTCTTCCAAAAGAAGGATTTATATTTTGTGACTCTTGCATGTAAGAAATCGAGAGAGAGAGCTGAAATAGAATGTATGTATGTGTTCTTGAGAGGATTCATCTCTCTCAACACTTGAGAGAGCAAAAAACGAAAAATCAAGGGGAGAGGCTCAAGGGGCGGCCGAACCCCCTTTGATATATTAGGGTTTTTCCCCTAAAATTCTCTTTTATAAATTTCACAAGAGTTTAAGTATTATACATAATTAACCTTTTAATTTTGTATAATACACACACATATTTATTATTTGATGTTGCTTAATTAATTTAAACAACATAACAAATATATCCATGAACAAAATATCCTTATAATTTGTTCTTTCTTACATACAATTTATTTAGAAAACCCATTTTCTAAATTGGTGCAATTATTTATTGCATGATCATATCATCAATTAAATATTAGTTGGTGTTTGCTAAGCTTGTTATTGGGTATGACCCGACTTGGATCACTACGTACTAACCACATCATGTTCTATGTGTCTTGGGCATACAGAATCCAACAATAAATGCAGTAGACAAAGTTAGATCAAGGGCTTCCATTTGATCCGACCAATCATATTCAGCATTAGTTTGAGAAACTAATGGTTTATTACCACCAGAAGTACTTGCTTTATCTTTCTTCGGCTCAATCTCCACAGTCACCATCTTCTTGGGGCCTTCATTTTGACCAGTCTTTGGTTCAGTACACTCTCTGGCGAAATGACCTGGTTTGTCATAGTTGTAACACCTCAGGTTAGTCTTGTCGAAACCGATTTTGCTAGAGTTGTTAACACCAAACATTTTCCTCCCAGTTCGTCTGGCAAAATTCTTAGCCCTGTAAACTACCATGGCCATTTGATATTTGATGTCATTCTCTTCAACATCATCAGGATTGACTTGTTGAAGATCATCAACCAATACATTTGGAGCAGTAAGTCTTCCGGCCATGAAAGCTTCATAACTTGACATGAAAGTGGTGAAAAGAGCAAGATGCTCCTCAGCAATCTGAACAGTCTGCTTTGATGGACTAGTAGTAGCAACATAAGCATGTTGACCACTATGAGAATCTTGAGATTGAGAGACTTGTTGATGGATGATGGGGGAATAGTGTTGAGCAGCTGGAACATGAACTTGATGGTTTACTGCTGGTTGCATATAAGAAGATGCTGCACTTCTAGATTGTTGTTGCTGACACATTTGTGTATAACTGACATAGTAATTCGGATTACTAGCCATCTTTGCATAGAGAGCAGTTCCTTCAGCACCCAGAGAACTGAGATGATTAGCAGCTCGCTGCTTATCGTCCATAGCATAAGACTTGATAGTTGAAATGAGATCAGTCAACTGAAGAGTATACAAGTCTTTGGTTCTCTTGATCAATGTACAGTTGTTATTCCAACTGTAAGGAAGTGAATTTAACAACTTCTTGTTCACAGTGATGGGTTCCAGAGTAATACCCGCACTCTTCATTTTTGTTACCAGTCTAACAAACCTGGCCATCTGAGCTTCCAACTCTTCACCAACAATATGATTGAACATGTTGAGTTCTTGATTCAACATATCCTTTTGCTCTCTCTCATGTCTTGTTGCCCATAATCTGAGACTCCAGAGCATCCCATAATACCTTAGCTCCCCTGAACTCTTGAAACTTTTGTGAAATCTCAGTAGTCAATGCCATAGTGATGGCAGCATAAGCTTTATCATCCAGTTCCAAACTCTTGATGTCATCTTCATCCCACAAGTGTTCAGGTTTCTGAACCATCTCTCCTTTATCATTTTTATACAACGGAATGTAAGGACCATACTGGATTGATCTCCACATCTTCGGTTCCGTGTAAATAACATATATCTCAAATCGGAATGCCCAATCAGTATAATCGTCTTCACAGAGAAGTCTCGGTGGCTTGTTACCAGTACCAATTTCCGTGTCTAAATGAAGTGAAGCAGTAAAATGCTTCAAACTCGGTGTTGTTGAAGCCATAGTGATCAGAAAGTCAAAAATCAGGTTTCGTGCGAAATAAGAAGTCGTGCGAAAACAGATTTCGCGCCGCCAAACTTTTCGCACGCGAGAGCAGTTCGTGCGAATTTCCAATTTACCTTTTCACGCGAAATCGCACAAAAAGGTGATATAACTGTCTGAGCGAAAACACCCTTTTTCGCACGCGAAAACTTACAGATCAAGCGAAAATCGTCAATTTCGTGCAGAATCGAATCTCCAACAGTTCGTTCAAGCGAGAACCACCTCCAAATCAATGAATATGTCTGATTGAACCCATTTTAGTCCAAATTTAATGAATTTAGTTCAATTTTATGTATAATTTTGATTAAAATTCAACTAAGGTCCACTAATTCATTTCAAATCGGTCCAAATCAGTCCAAATTCTCCAAATCGTGCAGAATAACATCTCCATATCAGAATCTAAAGTGATCAGTGATGAATTTCTTCAAATACGAGTAAAACACAATCCAAATCTCTTCCAAATCGTGGTTCTAGAGCCTAATGCTCTGATACCAATTGTAAAACCTTGAATTCTCCCAGAAATCAATAACACACGATCTCAATCACGTGAATGCGGAATGTAAACATGATTGGATAGAAAAGAAGATTGACTTGAACACGAAATGCTTCTTTGATTGAATCAACAACCTATGAAAGGTCTTGTGCGATTTCGCACAGTACAGAATGATAAATGAACGAAAAGCTTAATTACAAGATGAAACTAAGCTATTTATACTAAACATTGAGTTCTCGCGCGACACGCTTTTCGCGTGGAACAAGCTTTCACGCGGCAACAATCTCTCGCGTGGAGACCTTCTTCGCGTGAGATCTGCTTCTCGCGTGACAGATGCTTTCGCACATGCAGTCTGTTTTCGGACTTCGTCTTCGTTCAATCTTCAAATGTTTTGTCGAGCCTTGATTAGTCTTCTACAATATCCCCACCTCGCGAAAAAACATATAATAAGTTCGCCAACGGGGGTATACGTGGCAGCTCTATCAAAGGGTAAAGATAAAGGTCCTCCCTTTTTAGCTAGCTCTTGCTGTAATTTCTTATTTTTAGCCTTGCCTCTTGCTTTACGAGAAGGCATGCCTGTAATTAGATTAAAAAATCATTGATTGCATCATATATTAATAATAATTGAATAAACATAGTAAATAAATTAATTATAATAACCATTACCATCTAATGCGTGACTTCCATGACTGTCAAATGGAGGAAGTAGTGGATCCCCGCGCCATCACCTCCATGGCTCATAACATCAGCCATAAGGTATGCGAAAACAATCCACAATGAAATCATGTCTTGAAATATAAGATTTAGAACATAATGTTAAAATAAGAAGAAAGTTTTGTAGTACAACATGAAATATAAGATTTAGAACATAATGTCACGATTTCTTATGATTTTCTTAGTAATTTCTTATTCTTATTCCTTAAAGGTAGATAACAAAATTATAGTCAACTAAGCATACCTCTCATCATCTTTAACAAATGTTTATCAAAACCTAAAAAAATACCATTTTCAACTAAGCATACATTTTATACATTTTCAACTAAGCATACACAAATCATTATAGTTAAAATCTACAAAATACATAAATACATTCTTAACTAAGCATATTCAAGCATACGTTATTTCATACATTTTCAACTAAGCATACCTCTCACTATCTTTAACAAGTGTTAATTAAAACTAACTAAGCATATATTTTATTTGATTTTGAAACTAATTTTTTATTGTTTTTCATAATAACTAACTAATTTTGTTTAGTCAAATTAAGTCCAAAAGATTCATATAATTAACATGATAATTCATACAATTAATAACATGTTATCATAACTAATTTAAAACCTAATAACACAACTAATTTAAAACCTAATAACACAACTAATTTAAAATATGCAAACAATTAGCATACAATTAGCATAATTCATACAATTCATACCAAATTACTAATATTATAGCATAATTCACACAACTAAAACCTAATAACACAACTAATTTAAAATATGAAAACAATTAGCATAAATTCTAACTATTTAGCATAATACTTAATAAAAGTAAAGGAAAAAATTATAAAAAAACCTCAATAGCAGCTTCACAAGACGATTTAGCAACGGTAGTACCCGCGTGACGGTTGACAGTTGAGCTTGTTAAACATCATATACATAGATCGGGGAAAAATCATCAGAAAACCATGAACAATTATAACTAAAAATGTATACATAGATCGGGGAAAAATCATCAGAAAACCATGAAAAATTATAACTAAAAATGTATACATAGATCGGTGATTAGAATCTTACAAACGATGATGGTGGTCGGTTCGAAGCCTGCTGCGCGGTGGTGAGGCTGGACGGTGGAGGATGGAGCTACGGCTGTGGGAAAGGGGGAGGGGGCCGGATGGAGCTGCGGCAGTGGGGAGCGCTCGAGGGGGAGGGGGCCGGATGGAGCGGTCGGCGGTGGGGAGGGCAGGGAGGAAGCTGCGGCGGTGGGGTGGGCGGGGCTCGGCGGTCGGCGGTGGGGAGGGCAGGCCGGGGAGTCGCGGTGCGGCGGTGGGGAGGGCAGGGGAGTCGCGGTGCGGTGGTGGGGAGGGCAGGAGGAATTTGCTAGGCGCGAATGATCGGGGGAGAGGGAAAAGATCCCGGGTAATGACAACACATAGCGGCGATATGTCGCCGCTATTGATGTCGCCGCTATTGATGTTGCCGCTATTGATGGTGTACGATACAACCCCAACCACTAGATCTGGGGAGTAATCAATGGACAAAATTAAGTGGCTCGGATCGGTAACTATTAGCGGCGACGTGTCGCCGCTATTGGCGTCGCCGCTAGTAGTGTCGCCGCTATTAATATATGTCGCCGCTATTCAGGCCGCCGCTAATGGTCGCAGTTCTTGTAGTGTTATGATGCTGGTAGTGAATTCACGAAACAACTTTGGCCCAGATGCATGCATGGTTGATCTTTTCCATCTTAAATACCATATTAGCTTCTCTAATGCTTAATTACCACCCGAAGTCCTCCGGATTCTTCAGCCGAAGTTACCTTATTTAATTCAAGCCACTCAGTTAACATTGGAAGATTCGCTTGAGCCTTCCCATATTAGCGTAGCTATAGTTTCGGAATAGATATATTTATATTGTTTATAGAAATAATGATGTTAGTTAGGAAAGCCTAATCTTCTCCGTATAATGAGGAGATTAGTTAGGTATAGTTGGATATATATATATATATATATATATATTTATATATTTCTCATGTGCTTTGTATGGGGATTATGAAATCTAATACCATAAATACTTTTATGGTATCAGAGCCTAACACCATCGAAACCCCGTCCATCTAAACCTCGAAAGCCCCAAATACCATGGCCGATGATTTGTCTCCACCCGGAGTGGTGAACCTGCCATCCACTAAATCGTCAAGTACGTCCGATGCCAAGCCCCTACATCCCGTCTATTTTGTAGCCAATATACAAAACAAAATTTGTGTTCTAGACGACACCAAGGTCACCTACTCGGCATGGGTGAAGCTCTTCAAGCTACATGCACGAGGTTATGATGTTCTGTCCCACATCGATGGCTCCGCACCACCAGAAAAGACAGACCCGACTTATGAGTCTTGGTCAAAAATAGACGCCATAGTTCTTCAATGGATCTATGTTTCATTGTCCGATGAGTTCCTAGCAAGAATTCTGGATACAGACATCATCACCCAACAAGCCTGGGATCAGATCTACGAGATTTTTCTCAACAATAAAGCATCATGCGCTGCAGCCTTGGACCATGACCACACTCACCCTTGAAGCATGCGCATCTATGGATGAGTATTGCCAGAAGTTAAAAGACCTAGCCAAACAATTACAAGATATGGATCACCCGGTCAACGAATCTTGCCTGGTCCTTCAACTAGTTCTTGGACTACCGTCGGAATTCAACGCAGTGGCGACTTTCATCGACCAATCAAAAACATCATGGGACAATGCCTGAAACATGCTTCAACTAGAGTAACATCAACAATCGGCATGACAACAACCTACTCATTCGGCCCTCACAGCTCCACGCAATGGCCCACCGACTGCGTCGCTAACACCGCCCAGGGCAGCCTACTATGCGCATCTGACCCCTACCCCTCAACCTTAATACGACTATCAGGGTCGTGGTTCTTCTCCTTCTCAGGGACGGGGACGCGGCCGCTACAATTACCGCAGGGGTCGCGGTCGAGGCAAACACAATCATGCACCGTAATACAGGGCCTGACACTATCAAGGTGGGCCTGGTACTTGGAACACATAGAACCCGCCCCCTTGTCCTCATCCGACACAACCCACTTGGGCCTTACCCTGGCAGCAGCGACCAGTGGGTCAACACCCATACCTCCTGTAAGGCCCTGATCCCGGGAAACCTCACAGTTGGTCATTCACATCAAAACATAGATTTAAAACATTCGTTTAGATATATATATATATATATATATATATATAAATATATATATATATATATATATATATATATATATATATATATATATATATATATATATATATATATATATTGCAGCGGAAAAGTATAGTAATTGCAATTCATTACAACATAGTTAAATTAAAATATAAACATTGTCTTTAAACATAGAATAGTATTTGAAAATCCTCTTAATATTCTTCTTCATCAGGGATGCCAGTCTTTAGACACCAAGAAGCTTTAGATCCATGCTCGCATCCCATAATCCCTAACACTCACCTGTCAACTAATATGCATAAAAAGTCAGCTTCGCTGAGTGAATTCTAGGTTTACTTTGTTAAATAATTTTATAAGAAGTATTAGCTTTAACATTTGAAAATAATCATCATCTATCAGAACCTTGATACACACGGATTATCGCTTTATCAATGCTTTGCCATTACTTATTAATTATTACTCTTCCTTATTCGTCAATTCCCAGTTACTATCGGTGCCAATGATAAACACAGGACTTTACCGACATGCCAATTTAGGCCTTACTGTTGTACCCAAACAGGCCATTATTGTCATGCCAATCCAGGCCTTACTGACCTGCCTGTTCGAGCCTTTACTTTATCATCGTGAGGGCACAACAGATGCAACCCTCCTTTATCAATTACTTGCAAGGCTTTACTTTATCAAGATACACGTTATGGGCCCAATAATAGTTCTTTAAGTTTCACTTATATCTTTAGTTTTCACATACACTTAACACATAATAAGAAACAAAATCTTAGTCTAAGCATTCATATTTCATCAACCATGAGAGATAAACTAGATAACCGACCCTCTGCGGGACAGGGGTTCGGTGGCGGCAGCCCCTGATAGCGGGGTTCTAGGGGCGGCAGCCCCTAGTGGGGTCCAAGGGGCAATGTCCAATGGCACATTTGACTTTAGAAAATTTTATTTTCTTGATAAAGGTCTTAAAAACCGTCATCATAAAAGTATGTATTTTAGTATGCATATCACCCTAAAACATTGAAAACAGGTAAAGGAGGGGTCTAGAACTCACCTGAACTTAGCAAAATAGCTTCAATTCTAAGTTACTTAAGCTATAGTCCGAATACACGAGCTGCATGGAAGTTAATACACAAAACGTCATTTTCTTCACAATTTCGCTGACAGTTTCGCTGGCAGTTTCGCTGCCAGTTTCGCTACCAGTTTCGCTGGGCAGCATTTCTGCCAGTTTCGCTGGACAGATTCGCTGCCAGTTTCGCTGTGCAGCATTTCTGCCAGTTTCGCTGGACAGATTCGCTGCCATGAGCGCCCAACTTTCGTTGGAATTTCCTAGATTCGTCAAGTCTTAATGGTTTTCTCAAACACAGCAGTTTCGCTAAAGCGAAACTACAGTTTCATTGGTTGAAGAGACAATTTCGCTGGTTGAAGGTACAATTTCACTGGTCGGGCTCACAGTTTCGCCGGATGCATAAAAATGACGAACCAGCCCGTTTTTAACCCAAAATCTTAACTTTTTACGTCCAAATCCTTGGTTTACCATCCATGAAACCATATCTAAGCTTTTTACACGTTTTCATACATAAAAATTTGACCTTTATGTGTTTCTTTAAAACTTTTTGAACCCAAAACCCTAAAAATCCGGATATGTTCTAAATAGATGTTTGGATGATGATTCTTACCTTGATTTGTTGCTCCTTTCTTGTGGTTTGAATCTCCAACACCCAGATCTTCAATCTCTTCCACAATAGCACATCAAATCCTTAGGTTTTTCTTCATTTTTTCACTCTACTTTCTCTCTCTAAAAACTTGAGGGATAGGGTTGCAAATGATGGGATGGAGGCTGATCATGCATGTTTAAGGGCTGATTAAGGGCCCTTAAACCCATCAAAACATAGCCCATTAGGGTTAATTTAGTTCATAGCCCACTAACTTATTTTTTTAATTAACCTTTAAAAAGTCCATTATTATTGAATGGCTTGCTTTGGGAATTTCGAGGCGTTAAACCTCCTCCTTCGGCCCATATTAATTAATACTCCGGGTGGCTTTTCCGGCCCACCTCCAGCCCAGGCCCACACCCCCGTATCCACCACCGAGCTACAACTCTCCAGCACACCCTTTAACCTAACTGATTTGGGTCCAGTACTTTCATCCATGACTCTCACTCAACCGGATTAAACTTGGTATATGGACACCGACACATCCTTTCATATTACTTTGGACCCGGGTAAAATTCTAACTCATAATACTACATCCTTTAATGGTAATATATTTGTTGGCAATGGATCTCAGTTGATAATTTCAGGCTCGGGTAATGGCGTTCATAAAAACCCCACCGACACCTTTCAACTAAATAATATCCTTGTCTCGCCCCATATCATTAAAAACCTTCTATCTGTTTGCAAATTCACACGTGACAATCTTGTCTCTATTGAATTCGATCCTAACGGTTTTTCTTTGAAGGATCTCAAGACTGGAAGACTACTTTCATGCCATGATAGCACAGGGGATTTTTATCCCTTCACACCACTACCACAAGCCTTTCTCACAACATCAATAAAGTGGCACGATCATCTCGGACACCCCGGATCTCAAGTTTTAAATTATCTTTTTAATCATTCTTTTATTCCATGTAATAAAAATATTTCATGATTTTTTTATCATTCATGTCAATTATCCAATAGTAAACACTTACCATTGGATGATTGCCATTCTATAACGTTTGCCCCTTTTGACATCATCCATTGTGACCTATGGACCTCTCCTTTATTGAGTACCTCATCCTACAAATTTTACATGATATTAATTGATAGCTTTACAAATTATGTTTGGGTTTACCCTCTCAAGTTCAAATCCGAGGCTTTTACTAATTTATTAAATTTCATAAACTTATTCAAACATAATTTAATAAAAATATCAAATCTTTTTAATGCGATCTCGGGGGAGAGTTTGATAACTATGAATTTCACAACTTTGCCTATACCAACAGCCTTGTCTTTCGGTTCTCGTGCCTATAAACTTCCCATAAAATATACGAGCCGAACGTATGATTCGGTGCTTGAATGGTATTATTCGCGCCATACTCACACAAGCTCATTTACCTCCCCGGTTTAGGTCGAAGCTTTACACACCGCCACTTACTTGCATAACATTCTACCAACAAAACGTCTCAACTTCCATACCCCCACGTTTGCCCTGTTCCACCAACACCCCACCTATGATCACCTACGTGTGTTTGGGTGTGCGTGTTACCCTAATTATGTCAGCCACCCAACCACATAAACTACACCCTCGATCTACCCTGTGCATCTTCCTTGGCTATCCATCCGGTTTTCAGGGCTAGCCATGTCTTGAACCTGAAACTGGAAAGTTCCACATCTTTAGACATGTCACGTTTAATGAATCCATGTTCCCTTACACCGACTAACCTTCACCCGATACTTACCAGTTTCTTGGTGATGAACCCACTCACACCACTCACTACCAATTCCCACCTCAATCAACCACCCCCACCTAACTACATCCTCACTCGACCCTCCACCACATATACCACCCCTTACCACACCCTCTAGCCTAACCCTCGGCCCCCTCCTTCCAACTCTCACCCCATGACAACCAGGGGGAAAGCCGACATCACCAAGCCTAACCCTTGCTTCGCCGGTGCTACCCTCGCACCACCCATATCACCCGTACCCACGTCCTACCAATGCGCATTATCCGACCCGAATGGGAAACGAGCCATGCTTGACGAATATAAGGAATTACAGGACAATAGTTCTTGGGAATAAGTTCCCCATCCGGAGTCTCATCCGGTTATTGGAATTAGTTCCCTGTCCGGAGTCTCTTCCGGTTATTCGATGCATGTGGTTATTCTCGTATAAATTTAAATATGATGGCACACTTAATAGATATAAAGCCCGGTTAGTGGTAAATGACAAATCTCAAATGATGGGAGTCGATTTCTTGGAAACATTTAGTTTGGTGGTAAAACCGGCTACGATACACACCCTCCTATCTCTAGCTATTTCCAACAATTGGCCAATTCATCAGCTCGACGTTAAAAACGCCTTTTTACATGGCCAATTGTAAGAAACAGTCTATATGCACCAACCCCATTGGCTTCGTCGACCCCTCTCGGCCACAACACGTGTGTCGCCTCACCAAGTCCTTGTATGGCCTCAAACAGGCACCCCGTGCATGGTTAAACCAGTTTTCTACGTTTATTCACTCCATGGGGTTTACAGGCAGCACATGTGATAGCTCTCTATTTATATATCGTCATGGGAGTGATCTTACTTATTTATTGCTTTATGTTGATGATATTATTCTAACGGCTTCATCCATAGATTTACTTCAACGGTTTATTATGTCCTTGTCACAAGAATTTTCCATGATATATTTGGGGGCCCTACACCATTTCCTTGGCATCACAGTGACTCGTGACAGCACTAGAATGTTCCTAACTCAAGCTCAGTATGTGAAGGACATTCTACATCGTGCAAACATGACTACTTGTAAACCATGTGCCACTCCCATTGACACCTCCTCCAAACACCGCACCACCGATGGTGATCCTCTTCCTGATGGCAGCCACTATCGTAGCCTCGCGGGTGCATTGCAATGCCTCACCTTCACCCGCCCGCATATATCGTATTCCATTCAATAGGTTTGTCTCTTTACTATGGTTTAAAAATCACATTATCCCCTCCATTGTCCTTAACTGCCTATTTCGATACTGATTGGGGAGGTTGCCCGAGTACTCGACACTCCACCTCCGAGTATCGTGTCTACCTTGGTAATAATCTCATCTCATGGTCATCAAAACAACAACCCACAATTTCACGCTCTAGTGCTGAGGTTGAATACCGGGGGCCGCAAATGCGATTGTCAAAACAACATGGATACGTAACTTGTTACTTGAGCTTCATATCCCGCTATGGCGAGCCACGGTTGTTTATTGTGATAATATTTCTGTGGTTTACCTATCTGAAAATCCGGTGCAACATCAACGTACGAAGCATGTGGAAATTGACATTCACTTTGTTCGGGAAAAAGTTCAGCTAGGCCACATTCAGGTTTTACATTTTCCATCTTCATATCAATATGAGGGCGGACCTTGGCGCAGCGGTAAAAGCTGTTCCTAAGGGACCGAAGGTCTCAGGTTCGATCCGTGGAAACGGCCTCCCCACAAAAATGTGGGGGAAAGACCGCGTACATCTTCCCTTAAATGGGACGGACCCTCCCTGGATCCTGCGGAAACGCGGGAGCTCTTTGCAGCACCAGGTACGCCCTTTTATCTTCATATCAATATGCAGATATTTTTACCAAAGGCTTTCACGACAACTATTCCAAAGCTTTCGAGACAGTTTGAGTGTGTCTTCTTCTCCGCGCTCTAACTGAGGAGGAATATTAGCATAGCTATAGTTTCAGAATAGATATATTTGTATTGTTTATAGAGATAATGATGTTAGTTAGGAAAGCCCAATCTTCTCCATATAATGAGAAGATTAGTTTGGTATAGTTGGCTATATATATATATATATATATATATATATATATATATATATATATATATATATATATATATATATATATCATATGCTTTGTCCGGGGATTATGAAATCTAATACCATAAACACTTTTACTTCCTTCTAATTAAAGTTTCTAAACTTCGAATAACCTGGACAAAAGCATTAAAAAGGGACAAAAAATACATTGGAGTACGTACTCCCTAATTAAAACCGATTTTATCAAAGTTAACCGTCCTCCTCCGAATGATAAATTAGTTCTTGAATTCTTTACAAGCTAGCCCCTATGTTAAGGATTCCCAAATGATCAAAAGGAGACCGGCGGCTTGACATCGAAGCACTCCAACAATATATCTTAGTGAGTTCAGTTTCAGTATCAATTTCCCCATCCTACCCCCCGACCCGTTATTAAAATTCACCTTTAATCCAGATGCACGCTTAAAATAACATAATATTCTTGCTAGGTTGTTGACATTCATTCTTCACTATTCACCAATAATAATTAGTGTGTCATCAACATACATAAGGTGGGAAGCGCACACCACGGAAGATACTGATATCGATCAGTACTATTGGCGGTCTTGAGAGAGATTCCATAACAATGATAAAGAAAAATGGGTCACCTTGGCAAAGTCCTTTTGATGGTTGAAAATTCAGTGGTTAGTGCAGTACTATTTACCAAAACCGAAGACCTCCTGGAAGTAGCTTCTTTATTCTCTTAATAATATAATTCGCCCTCTTCCACCCATTCTTCTTCGTCCTCATCTGAGGCATCATGTCAACGCTATCACTTGAATCCATCTGCGAATGTTTCCCATTGTGTATTATCATAATGGATTTGTCAATTGTTCTCCCATGCTGTATATCCTTCCTGGGAACATCCCTTAATTTCCATATATATATATGGGGATGGTTCCTAAAAAAACCAATATTTATGTGAAAACCAAAGAAAACCACGGAAACCAATAATATAATTCATAAATTTTATGTTATTTTAATTGTTAAAGGGGTATTTAAGTATTTGTTACATATATGTTGAACATAAATACGAGAATGAAGATTCTTACATATACGTAACACTATTTCAAATAAAAAATGGTTACGTATACGTAACCTATATGTGACGTATATGTAAAACCATGCTACGGTTTTTCATTTGACTCATACCCTTATTTATATATGTGCACACACAAATATAAAGAGTAATGATAAAAAAAATTTAAGTTATATGATCAATTTAATTGGTTTTCTCTAGTTTTCACATAACTTTGTGGTTTTCTTAGGATCCCTCCCCATATATATATATATATATATATATATATATATATATATATATATATATATATATATATATATATATATATATATATATATATATATATATATATATATATATATATATATATATATATATATATATAGAGGGAGGTTCCCCTAAAAATTAATTTTTGCCTAAGTATGCTAAGAAGTAATCTTAGCCTTCTAATTATCTAATTAAGGGCTAAGATCAAAGTGTAGAAAAAATAAGTAATCAAGGGTAATTTGGGTATTTTATTACATTACCCACAATTATTGACTTTTTAAAATTCCCCCCCTATTTTTTTAAATGCTAATAACTTTTTCATACGACATTATTTTTTTTAAATAAATTACACCATAAAATCAAGCATTTTTTTCTCTTTAATTTGAGTATAGTATTACTATAGTTTTTAAAAAAAAAAATCAAATTATGTGACGTTGTGCTACATTTTTAACGTTTTTGTGCTGCATTTCATAAAACAGCACAAGGCTGTGCTGTATTTCATAAAACAGCACAAGGCTGTGCTGTATTTCATAAAACAGCACAAGGCTGTGCTGTATTTCATAAAACAGCATAAGGTTGTGCTGCATTTTATAAAACAGCACAAGGCTGTGCTGTATTTCATAAAACAGCACAAGGCTGTGCTGTATTTCATAAAACAGCACAAGGCTGTGCTGCATTTTATAAAACAGCACAAGGCTGTGCTGTATTTCATAAAACAGCATAAAGGCTGTGCTGTATTTAATAAAACAGCACAAGGCTGCGCTGTATTGCATAAAACAGCACAAGGCTGTGCTGTATTTTATAAAACAGCACAAGGTTATGCTGTATTTCATAAAACAGCACAAGGCTGTGCTGTATTTCATAAAACAGCACAAAACGCACGAATCATCTCAGAAAAGTGAGGCGAGAGTCCAGAGTTGTTTATCACTGAATACAGCACAATACAGCACAAAACAAGAAGTGATTCCAATCGAAATGAATACAGCACAATACAGCACAATACAGCACAAAACAAGAAGTGAATACAGCACAATACAGCACAATACAGAAGAGTGTTGTATTTCATCTTCTGTGCTGTAACATCCACACATATCAATCAAAATGTCCAGACACATATACAAAAACGTTTACATACGAATTAGATTTACGTATATCACCAACGATCCCTCTCAAATTCCAATCGAAGTGATTCACAATCTCAATCAGGCGTCTAGGCAAGTTTCTTCACTCTTTTAACTGGAAACCCCACCACACATACTGACATATTCAAAAGAGAGCTGGGACAAACAAGGTAGATGGAGAAATTATTTAAGTAATAAAAAAGATGCAGCTAATAAAGTACCCTAATAAAAAGAAATTGAATGGAATCGAGGGG
>CM044009.1:61827191-62044026 GCA_024085815.1 Flaveria linearis
GAGAGAGGAAAGTGAAACGAAAATTATGGAAAGTTAAATAGATTTATTTTTTGTTTTTCCTAAAATGCCCTTTTGTATTAAAACTTGTCTTAAAAACTTCACAAGAATTAAAATCATGCCACTAGTGATATTAGCCCTTGATTAAATATGATCAATGGTTAGATTTTGGTTTTTATAGTTTTTAATTATAAGGTGGTTTTCATTAGAACCATCCCCTATGTATATATATGTATATATATATATGTATATATATGTATATATATGTATATATATGTATATATATGTATATATATGTATATATATGTATATATGTATATATATGTATATATATGTATGTATATATATATATATGTATGTATATATATGTATATAAGGTTACTTTGTTAACCCTTGTTTATTGCGATAACCTATTAACCCTAATGTAGCAAACACTTACACCACTGTAACTAACATTTACATCGCGTTACACCACGGATGTAACGATTTTCCCTCCCTTTTTAAAAACTTCACCATTTTTTTATAACGTTTTTAACTTTTTTGTATGACGTTATTTTTTTAAACAAATTACACCATTAAATAGATCGTTTTAATATCTTTAATTTGAGTATAGTCTTGCTATATTTTTTTTTAAAAATTTTAACGTTCGTTTTGGACCACTAGTTTTACCACTTTAACTCTAAGTTACAATGGTGACGTGGCTTGCTGTGGACCACTAGTTGGGTTAATGGGTTATCGGAATAAACAAGGGTTAACATTTGATCCCTTCCCTATGTATGTATATGTATGTATATATATGTATGCATATATCACCTCTCTCCCTAATTCTTTTATAAAAACTATAAAATATTCATATATGCAATATAATGTGGATACATATATGCACATTATCAAAATACTATAGATATCGTGATTTTTAAAAATCTATCTTAAAAGTGGTAAAATTACAGGCATTTTGATATATTTATATAATAAATAGTACAAGATTTAAAGTGGTTCTTTCTGGTTCTTTACAGATTTATGGTTTTCAATTAAATATCCCTCTCTCTCTATATATATATATATATATATATATATATGTATATATATGTGTGTATATATATATAGGGTTAGGATATTTACAGAACCACAATTAATTTGAGAACCAAAAGAACCAATTATAGCCATTGATTTTGATGATCAATGGTGGTTATGTAAATGGGTTTAAAATGTAAATACTTGTGTGAATAAAAGGGTTTAAAGTGTAAAATATGGGCATTATTGTAAAATACATTTTGCTCTAAATATGGAATTTACGTTACTAAAAAACAAATTCCCACAATTAAAGGATAATAAATTTTTTCTTGATTCTCTTTTCGTCTAAATCAATTCTAAAGGAGATTACAGGTCCATCTTGGAAAACAAGGGTTATTCATCATACAAGGGAGTTCGGATTATGTTGTTCTTGATTTTGCTCTTGATAAATAGGGGTAAGTTACACTTTGTTGATCGTTAGATTGGATTTACGTATCTGTAAACCTGTGGCGATGCCCAAAGGGGTTAGTGTGTGGTAGGATTCTTGGGCGATATAGTTAATAATGAACAAATGATGAGTAATGGAAGTATAAAAAAGTATAAGCTTTAGGGTATGAGTTTTTTCTTGTGTAGAATTGTTTAAATTTTTTAAATGTTGGTAATAGGTTATTTAGTCTAAGCCAGGGTATAGGGACGGATGTGGTTGTTGAAGACAATGTTATATAGATTTTCCATATATGTAAATCTGTATATGTTTCGAGATGTGTGGGGATATACATATGTGTAAATTAGAGATGATGGTACATATACATCCTGGTATTTGTATCGTAAAAGGTACTGTTGCTTTTATAAATAAATCCTGGTATTTGAATCGTTTAAATTTTTTTAAATTTTGGTAATAGGTTATTTAGTCTAAGCAGGGTATAGGGACGGATGTGGTTGTAGAAGACAATGTTATATAGTTTTTCCATATATGTAAATCTGTATATGTTTAGAGATGTGTTGGGATATACATATGTGTAAATTAGAGACGATAGTACATATACATCCTGGTATTTGTATTGTAAAATGTACTGTTGATTTATATGTAAATCTGTATATATTTAGAGATGTGTTGGGATATACATATGTGTAAATTAGAGACGATAGTACATATACATCCTGGTATTAAACCACGTAATAATCGAATAACAAAATATAAAAAATGATGTTGTTGATACATACGGTGATGAAGATGTTAATGGCGAGGAATTGTCACAGCCAAGTGAGTGAAGAGATTGATCCGATGATAAGTTTGTTATTGGATAAAGAGAGAGATCAGTTTTTTTCAATAAGAATTAGATGATTAGAAGAAAAAAGTAGTTTCCTAATTTGAAGGAGTGAAAATGGGATTTTATTCCCCATATTGAAATGTGTAATTACTTAAATGCCCCTTATTATAAATAATTAGAAAAATATAACATTTAATGATCAATGGTTAAGATTAGTTCTTTTAGTTCTGAAGATTATTTTAGGTTCTGTATTGATCCTGACCCTATATATATATATATATATATATATATATATATATATATATATATATATATATATATATATATATATATATATATATATATATATATATATATATATATATATATATATATATATATATATATATATATATATATATATATATATATATATATATATATATATATATATATATCGCCATTTTCCAAAAATACTGCCCGACAACTCCTTTGAAAGCATCTTAGCAACCATTTATTTTCTTAATCAATGATTAAAATCAATTTATTCGAAAAAGTTTGTTAAAAGGGTATTTTAGTAATAGCCATTTTTATTGACTTTTATAAGTTCTTTCATTTTTTAAATGTTCATAACTTGTATGCATGAAATTATTTTTTATATAAAATTTGCACCATAAACATACGTTTTTTAATCTTTAAAACGAATACATTATTGTTATATAAAAATATAATAATTTTTTTACATTTTCAAACTCATATCTCGTTCTTGTACCTTTTATTGTAGTTTATTGTGTAATTTTGTTAGTTATTATTATTTTAAATACTATTAGGTTTTCTTAAAGTGATGAATTTTTATAAAATAAGATGGTTTAATAACATTGTTATGTATCTTTAATATGTTAAACACAATAATAAATTAACTATTAATTAATTTAATACATTAAAACAACGATAAAATAACACAATGTGTGATTATGACTTTATTATATAATTAACAAGCTTTATTATAAATGGTTAAAAGAAATTTTGATAAAACTCGGATACTCATATATAAAAGAGTAAATTACGATTTTCGTCCCTGTGGTTTGGTGGTTATAACCATTTTCATCCAATAGTTTAAAAACGCCCGATTTAACCACCATGGTTTGAGATTTGTCACAATTAAGTCCGGGTCACTAACCTCCATCCATTTATTCCGTTAAGTGTACGTAAAAAGACAAAAATACCGTTGGAGATTATATACATCTATGTATACACACCCCACAAACCACCACCTGCCAAAACTCCCACCGGCCAAACCTCCCGCCGCCGGTCTCCGCCTCCCACCGCCGGTCTCCGCCTCCCACCGCCGGTCTCCGCCTCCCACCGCCGGTCTCCACCTCCCACCGCCGGTCTCCGCATCCCACCGCCGGTCTTCGCCTCCCACCGCCGGTCTCCGCCTCCCACCGCCGGCCACCATCTCTCTCCCTCTCTCTCTATATATATATATATATACACACGAAACATCAGAGACTACCAAACAAAGATGCATCTTAGGTTGTAGATGGATTTGAGAAGCATCGCACAGATTACCACCTGAAAATCACGAACCGGACCTTTAATCAGGGCGTCGATTGAGGGTGTACAAATGTGAAGAGGTTTAGGGTTTGAATCTGGAAGATGGAGATTTGAATTTGGGATTCAAAATTGGTTGGGTTGTGGTTAGGGTTTCTAATTTTTTATGGTTCCGATGTATGTGGTGATGGTGTGATGTTGGTGTTATGGTGGTGGTGGTGGTGTGTGTTGGCAGTGGTGTTACGGTGGTGGTGGAGACGAGGGTGGTGTTGTGGTGGAGGTGATGGTGTGGTAGTAGTGGTGTTTTGGTGGTGGTGTGGGTGGTGTTGTGGTGGCAGTGGTGATAGTGGTGGTGTTGGGGTGGCGGTGGCGGCGACGGTGGTGGTGGTGTGGTGGCAGTGGTGGTGGTCGTGGTGGTGGTGTTATGGTGGAGGTGGTGGTGCTGGCGTTGGTTTTTAAGAGAGTACAAACATATACATATACATATATATATATATATATGTGTGTGTGTGTGTGTGTGTATATATATATATATGTGTGTGTGTGTGATGGTGGTGGTCTGATAATGCTGGGGATGGGGTTGGGGTGTGATGGTATGGTGATTAATTTAAGAGTAACAATTTTAATCCAAGGGCATTATCGTCTTTATTAAAATATTTAACGGTGACATTGGATGGAGTTAACGGTTTGGACTTGATTGTGACAAATCTCAAACCATAGTGGTTAAATCGGGCGTTTTTAAACTATTGGATGAAAATGGTTATAACCACCAAACCACAGGGACGAAAAGCGTAATTTACTCTATATAAAACTTAAAAAAAGTTCAAGTGATTAAATGTAAATTTGACATAATTTGAAGGCTTAAGTATAAAATTTATAAAAAATGTTCAGGTGAATAAATGTTAATTTAATCTAACTAGAAGGATTAAGTATAAAATTTTTAAAAAAATCTAGTTTATTAAACGTAAATTTGACATAACTTGAAGGTTTAAGTATAAAAATTAAAATAAAACAAAATGATATGTATCAATATGAAAAAGAGATAGAGAGAAAGAGAGAGAAAGTGTTACATTTAATTTTAAATAATCCTTAAAGGTTTACAAGTAAATTTATAAAAAAAACAAAATAGTTTTTTAATTAGTTTTAAGAAAACAATTATTGTAGTTACATCGAGAAAAACTTTACTTTCACTACTTATAATCTTTTCTATTGGTTATATATAGTGATATGTCTGCATTAAACAAATATATTTGGATATTATTATAATTATTATTATTATTATTATTATTATTATTATTATTATTATTATTATTATTATTATTATTATTATTATTATTATTATTATTATTATTATTATTATTATTATTATTATTTGTAAGGCCCCGTTCCCGGGCACCTCACAACTTGTAACATCCCGTATTTTTATTAATAAAAGTTAATTTTATAAACAATTAAGTTTAATATGTTGACGTTAATTCCAATAATTACAATAATCATAATATCAATAATAATAAAAATAATAAAACTAATAATAACAATGATAATAATATTGATGATAATATTAATAATAGTAATAAATATAATAAAATAATAATAATAATAATGACTAAGAATAATAGCAAAAATAATAATATGGTTATCGATAATAACAATTTATAAGAATTATTAAACTTAAAAATTATCTAAAACTTAAATTAAGAAGGTTAAGGGGGTAAATTGTCAATTTAATAAACTTAAAATGGAAGTTTTAACATAAAATAATAGAGTTTCAAAGTTGAGGGACCATTTGTGTAATTAACCGAAACCATTCCCCCCCCCCCCCGTGATTCCGGCCGACCCTCCGGTCACCGCCGGAGCGGCTGTGGCCACCTTGCATAACCATTTTTAAGTCGTTTTCAATTCAAAAACCAGTCCCGAACGTTTCTAGAACAAGAATCGAACCTAATCCTCAAAACAATTTAAAAATTAAGTTGATTAGTGCGATCCCACACCGACCCATGTTTTTCGGCCACTTTATAGGCCACAATTGAGCACTACGCTGAATAATAATGCAATTAATTACGCACTAACGAACGTTTAATCATTTATAAACTTCCTCTGAGTTCAATTGCACCTGAATCAAACACAAACACCACCATCGATCACCCTCATTACCCGCGACCTGCAACCCAATCGAACACCATTATCCGGGCTTCAAACTTAGAAATTGACAAGGGGCTTTGCATCAAGAGCACCACACGAAGCTAACCTCAAAGTTAATTGAGTTATCATCAACGATTGAACCTCGAACCAACTTTATCTCGGTCGCGGCTATCCTTATCACCATCTTCATCGAATCAAACTCAATAACGTAAGTTGTGCATATCATTACACTCGATTTAGTGTGGGAAACAAAAGCCCTCTGTTTATTTCTGTTATCATAATCAATTTGATGTTGAATTGGATCGAAATCGAGACTAGGGTTTATGCGAATTGGGATATCTTATTGGTTGTGTTTATAAACAAAAGGAACCAGCTAATACCGCGGCCGCGGCCTTGGTTCACTGGTTCCCAGCTCACTTCCAAACATTGAGGTCCCGGGTTCGAACCCGGGGACCCTCGTTAATTTTTTTAAAATGTTTTCAGCACTTAAAATTTTAAAAGAATTTATAAAAATTGTAAAAAGTCAGTTTTATAAATTTCATTTATTTTAAAGGTATACAAATTGTTTCTGAAAATTTATTTATGTATTTGTTTCTAACATTTTATTTTATTATCTTATTTTTTTTAAAACAAATAATAAAACCAGTTTAATACCTTATAAAATAGATGTTAAACATTAATTTTTTTATTTTAACATCACATGTTCAATAATACAATTGGATTATGTTCTTACTTAGTTTATTATTTATTATTTGTTTCGAATGATAAATAATAAATTGATTTTGATCCTAACGTTACCTTTTAAAATATTGATTAGTTTAAAATATTTATTTAACTTGTAAATTTATAGGTTGTTACAAATGGTTTCTTTCAAATTAATTAAATAATTACTTATATGAACATGGACTTGATTCAATAATTTAAAAATCATTAAAGTATTAATGTACACAATATTATCTTTATTCTTTAAAAAATTGTTGGAAATTATATATTATTCTTAGAAAATTATTAAGATTTAATTACATCATTATTATATCTAATTTCTATTCTAAAACACTTAATAATTCATCAAATGGATTAAAAATATGATATTTGTTTTATATAATTACTTAAACAAAACTCATAATTCTATCAAAACCCTAATTCTTATTCGAACGTTAATCATATTATTAACCATAAACTTATAAATAATAACTAACATTAATTATATTCCTATTAAATGAAATCCAGGTTAACCGAAACCGTAATCGTTGTACGAACATTATTTCCTTGCTGTACAATCAAGGTGAGTTTCACGGCCCCATTTTCATTATAATTTTATAAAGAGTAAATTACTATTTTGGTCCCTGTGGTTTGGTCATTTTAACCGTTTGAGTCCAAAAATGAATTTTCTAACAAATCAAGCCCTATGGTTTGTATTCTATAACTATTTCAGTCCAATACACTAACAAAGTTAGATTTTTCAGTTAGTTTTTAGTAAAATAACCAAAATACCCTTGGACTGAAATGATTATTTTTAATAACCTCAGGGACCAAAAATGAAATTTACTCTCTCACACAAACATATTATATATATATATATATGTTATATACACAGAATTTTTTTATTTTTATTTTTCAAATTTTTTTACATTTTAATTTTAAATCGCTCGGTTTTAAACGTCGTATTTAAACCATTCATTTTATCTAACAGAAAAATTAAAATCGTTTGGCTTATTATACTTTTTATTTGAATTGTTAAGCTACTTAAATGTCCTTTTAATCTATTTGTTTTATTTAAACCGCAAATTATTTTTTAATTTTTATTTTATTTAAACGCGTTTTTTTAATCGCTCAAATCTATTACGCTTCTTTTAAATTTTTTGTATTTATACATGTTTTCATTATTCGGCTAGTTTAAACGTAATTTTATCAAGTTCTTTTATTTGAACATCTTTTTACTATTCGTTTATTAAAATGCTTTCTTTTTCAACAATTCATTTTATTAAAACATCTTTTTTATCTTTTGATTCTTTGTCATAAATTTATGTCATTTGTATTATTTTAAGGATTAACTTGAGTTTTGATTATTACAGTTAGGGCTTTTACGATATTAAAATTATATGTGTTTAATTTATTTAAACTTTTAAGTTCATCGTTACGTTTGAATAACAATCAATTTGAAAGACGTTCAAATAAAAGTATAATAAGCCAAACGCTTTTAAATTTTCCGTTAGATAAGATGAATGTTTAAATACGACTTTATAACCGAGCGATTTAAAATTAAGCTTAATATTTAAAAAACTTTAAAAAGTAAAAATAAAAACATTTCGTGCATCTATATATATATATATAATATATATAATATTATAATATAATATATATATATATAATACAAAATAAATAATATAATATATTTTTATATAATATAATATATATATATATATAATATCTATAATTCAAAATAAATAATAATATATATATATATAATATATTTTTATATAATATATATATAATATGTTTGTGTGAGAGAGTAAATTACATTTTTGGTCCCTGAGGTTATTAAAAATAACCATTTCAGTCCAAGGGCAGTTTGGTCATTTTATTAAAAAATAACTGAAAAATCTAACCCTGTTAGTATATTGGACTGAAATAGTTATAGAATACAAACCATAGGGCTTGATTTGTTAGATAATTCGTTTTTGGACTCAAATGGTTAAAATGAACAAACCACAGGGACCAAAATAGTAATTTACTCTTTTATAAATCTTTGGGGGAAAAGTACGCTCATTCTTTCTAGCTGTGAACTCAATTTATTTTGGATTAACGTGTTACTATTTGCAAGCTATATCTTATGCATGAGTTTCTGTGTGGTTCTTTAATCACAACTATTTAACTCAGGTGTTGGAGCCGACGGATAGGTATTGGTAGTACTACTGGGTTGACAACCCCACCCTTGACAGATGGTTACTTGTGCGTACCATCACACTGCCAGGAACGGGCCTTGGGTGAATATATTCCAACAATTGCTGTGTGGTTCGTCATAGGTTTAGTTGTGATGCTCATGTGATATTACTTGTGATAAACTGTATACACTTATGATCCATAACTCATGCACAACAACAAGTTTTCAATTTATGTTTAAACGTGTGAACTCACCACAATATGTTGACCTTTTGAGCATATCTTTTCAGGTGACAATCATTGAGGATAGATAGGGATGCTGCCTTAGCGACGACCTTAGGATTGCACTACTTAGACTCATTGGATGTCTGTGATAGTTGCTTGATTTTCATTATTCACTTATGTTCATTTGTTTCCCGGGTTGTGGGACTTATACTTATTTGGTTTGTATGACTATGTTTGTCGTGGAATTGACTAACTGCGACACAAGTCTCCATTTGTGTCGGGTGACGTCATGACACGTTGACTTTCTTCATTTAACGCATCTCTATTAACTTAACAATGTGTTATGACGATCCCGTCCGTTACATCCTCGTGTTTCCGCTATAAGCGGGGGTGTGACAGACTGGTATCAGAGCCATTAGCTATAGAGAATTAGGCAATACACTTGACCTAGACTATAACCTAGGAACCTTCATGTAGAATGCATGCTAGGATTGACTTGCATTTAATATTACGTGTGTGTTCCTCTATACTTGTTACTTGACTTTATACATGATTCTACGCATATGTGCTTGTTATCTGATCATCCTGAGGAAGACACTATTACACTTAGTCTTTCTCCATAGGATACCATTATACTAGAATCTTACATTGTGTGCGCACCACATCATATCATTAGGTCGAGATACCTAAACAGAAGGGAATCTCGGTGATCACGCGTAGGTTCGATCTCGGATACTAAATCCGACCCTAACATGGTTATGCCTGAAATCCTAAAATTATGAAGGATAGGCAACTATCATTTAACATATTGTGCTTATATGCTTGGAGTTTACTTGTTACTATATTCTACTATTGGAATACTAATGGCTCATGGACATGAGGACATTACACGAACCAGGCTTGATGAGTGTTGACAATACTATGATGTTAACTTGGGGTAAGTGGAGCTAGGGTGACCATGCAAGGTAAATTACCATTACGGGTGCACACGTAATTGCAATTTGCACTGCATGAGAGGCCTGGCAAATCTTACCATGAGGTAAAATTAGGAGTATCACAAGTTCTCTATTCTATACCCTATGGTGTGCTAGGATCATAATTCTAGTATGACCTCGTTAAGGGTAACAAAACATTACTAACACTTGCTATTACTTAAGTCCTGTCCTACTTAGAGCCTTCAGGGTATTTCCAATCATGACATTGACCTTATCCTTTATGAGACATTCCTCCACTTAGCATTTTAGTAACTAAGGAACTGATTGAATGCTAAGAATGAAAGTGGACTATAGGAAATGTAGAGGAGTGATGATACTCTCTACACATACATTACGTTACTCTTGGGAATGACGCTAAGGAAAATTAGGATGTCATGTAACTGGTTTAAGCGTCATTCAAGGTATATCGTGGATGTGGTGGGAACGCTGCGGGAACCCTATATATAAGCATCACCGGTATACTAAGAATGTGCTTAAACTGGGCTACGTGATGATCTTGATGGACCGAAGCATGGGTTTTGGAACTTGATGAGTGGAACCATACTTGTATCTTCAAGTGACTAAGGTTTACATGTTTACTAAAGTTTACATGTTTACACCTTTCTATGATTAAAAGATGCCACCTCGAAGAGCCACACGTAGTACCAATCAAGAAGGTGAGACCCCACAAGGCAGAGGTAGGGGTAGACCACCAAGAACAGGTGGTGCTCCAGCTGGCAACAATCAGGGAACTGACAACCCTGACATAGCTGCTATGATTGCTCACAGCTAGCCGCACTGATTCCTACAATAGTGACGCAAGTGAGCGACACTCTTCTGAATCATAATCTCCACGGGGATCATGATACTCACCATGAGCATAATCAAGGAACAGGGAAGACATTGGGATTGGTGGAACAACTGGGAACGAAACTGGGGTCAATAATACTAGACGGGGATGTTCTTACAAGGAATTTGTGGCCTGCAAACCCCGAGAATTCGATGGGAAAGGTGGGATGATAGCCCTAACTAGGTGGCTTAAAAAGATGGAGGCAGTAATTGACATCAGTGGGTGCCTCAACAGCCAAAGAATCAAGTATGCCACATGTTCACTGTAGGGCAAGGCATTAACCTGGTGGAACACCCAGGTACAAGCAAGAGGAAGAGAGTCTGCGATGCAAATGACTTGGGATGAGTTCAAAACCCTGATTTCTGAAGAATACTGCCCTCTCAACGAGATGTAGAAACTTGAGCAGGAATTCTGGAACCATGCGATGGTAGGAGCTGGGCACGCAGCTTACACTGATCGTTTTCATGAGCTGGCAAGATTCATTCCACACTTGGTAACCCCAGAGTCTAAAAGGATCGAGAGGTACATTTGGGGCCTGGTTCCTCAAATCCGAGCGTTGGTAACAACAGCTCCTCCTCCTACGATTCAGAGCACCATCTTGAAGGCTGGCGCTCTAACTGATGAGATGGTAAGAACAGGGATGTTGGGTAGGGGAGTAGAGAAAAGAAAGGAGGCTGGGGAAACGAGCCGGTCTAATGCCGGAAGATTTGATAAGAAGGCCAAGACAACCCGAAATTTTGTGGCGGTGACTCAAGGCAGGAGAGAGTATACGGGACCGCACCCCAAATGTGGCAGGTGCAATTATCATCATCTCCCATAGATGCAGTGCCGGATATGTGTGAACTGTAGGTGCCCGGGGCACTATGCGAAAGATTGTAGAACAGCACTGAACCTGGTTGCACCCATCAACGCGGTTAACCCCGCCGGGAATGCCAGGGCTTGTTATGAGTGCGGAGGTCTTGATCACTATCGGAATGTGTGCCCCAAACTGAATAGGGCACCGGGTCAACAAGGGAATAACCAGCAGCAAGTGATGGCCATAGCTGGTAATCCGGGCCAAGGGAATCAAGGAAATGCTGCCAGAGGACGTGCGTTGGTTATTAGAGCAAATAACGCCCGTCAGGACCCGAATGTTGTTACGGGTACGTACTTGCTCAACCACCACCTCGCATCCATACTATTTGATACTGGGGCAGGCAATAGTTTCATATCTTTTGATTTTGCACACATGCTTGCTTTGAACCCTAGTAGACTAGAAACTAGCTTCTCTGTAGAAATGGCCAACAATAGAGTTATACAAGCAGGTGGGATTATTAGATAGTGCTCCATGATATTGGAGGACCATGCCTTCGACATAGACGTAATACCTTTCGAGTTGGGAAGCTTCTATGTGATTGCGGGAATGGATTGGTTGTCGAAACACGGAGCCGAGATTGTTTGTCGGGAGAAAGTAGTACGAATCCCCATGCCAAACGGGGAGGTACTCAAGATTCAAGGAGAACGACAGGGAAGAACTCTGAAGCTTATCACTTGCATGAAGACGTGACAATGTTTACGAAAGCAGTGTTACGCATTTCTGGCCCATGTAGTGGAAAAGAAAGAAGAAGACAACAAGTTGGTGGATATTCCTGAAGTACGAGATTATCCAGAAGTATTCCCTGATGACTTGTCGGGTTTACCTCCTTCACGACAGGTGGAATTTCATATCGAGTTGGTTCCTGGAGCTACGCCGGTAGCAAAAGCACCATACCGGTTAGCGCCATCCGAAATGCAAGAGTTATCTAGCCAATTGCAAGAGCTATTGGAAAAGGGTTTCATTCGGCCGAGTCAATCACCATGGGGAGCACCGGTCTTATTTTTCAAAAAGAAAGACGGGTCGTTCCGTATGTGCATCGATTATCGCGAGGTGAACAAGTTGACTGTGAAGAATCGATATCCTCGTCCCAGAATCGATGATTTGTTTGATCAGTTGCAAGGAGCTTCACATTTCTCCAAGATTGATCTTCGTTCTGGATATCATCAATTGAGGGTTTTCAAGGATGACATACCGAAAACAGCGTTTAGGACTCGTTATGGTCATTATGAGTTCTTAGTCATGCCGTTCGGACTGACTAACGCACCAGCTGTATTTATGGATCTGATGAATCGGGTGTGTAAACCATACTTGGATAAGTTCGTGATCGTATTCATTGACGATATACTTATCTACTCCCGATCGAAAGAAGACCACGAGGAACATCTTCGGGCCATATTGAGTTTGTTACGAGAAGAGAAACTTTTCGCTAAACTCCCGAAGTGCGAGTTTTGGCTTCGAGAAGTGAAGTTTTTGGGGCATGTGGTTAACGAGAATGGGATTCATGTAGATCCCAGCAAAATTGAAGCAGTGAAGAAATGGGATACACCCCAGACACCCTCAGAGATACGACAATTCTTAGGATTGGCCAGATACTATCGTCACTTCATTGCAAATTTTTCAAAGATTGCTCAACCGTTAACTATGTTGACTCAGAAAGACAAGAAGTTTGATTGGGATCTGCCCAAGAACAAGCATTCCAAACGTTGAAAGAGAAGTTATGCAACATACCGATATTGTCCCTTCCTGGCGGAACTGATGATTTTGTGGTGTACTGCGATGCTTCACACCAAGGATTGGGTTGTGTGCTATGCAGAAAGACAAGGTGATTGCCTATGCCTCACGACAACTTAAGGTGCATGAGAAGAATTATACGACTCATGACCAGGAGTTGGGCGCAGTAGTATTTGCACTCAAGATATGGAGGCACTATCTGTATGGAACCAAATGCATCATCTACACAGATCATAAGAGCCTTCAACACATCCTGAATCAGAAAGAACTCAACATGCGACAACGACGATGGGTAGAGCTACTTAGTGACTACGATTGTGAAATCCGGTATCATCTGGGGAAAGCAAATGTGGTGGCTGACGCCCTAAGTCGCAAAGAACGTGTGAAACCACTACGTGCATGAGCTTTAGGATTGACAATTCAAACGAACTTGAAAGCTTAGATCCAACTTTCACAAAGGGAAGCATTGAAAGAAGAAAACCTTGCGGGAGAAGAACTCCGAGGGTTAGACAAACATATGATTTGCAAGGATGAGGGCATACAGTACTTCATAGATCGCATATGGGTACCCAAATAGGGAGACGTTCGTACCCTGATCATGGAGGAAGCGCACAAGACACGATATTCTGTTCATCCTGGTGCAGACAAGATGTATCACGATCTTAAGGATCTATACTGGTGGCCAGGCATGAAGAGAGACATTACTATGTATGTGAGCCGATGCTTGACGTGCTCAAAAGTTAAGGCTGAACATCAAAAACCATCAGGATTATTACAGCAACCTGAAATTCCCGAGTGGAAATGGGAGAACATAGCCATGGATTTTATTACCAAACTCCCAAGGACGCTTAGCTGACACGACTCGATATGGGTCATAGTGGATCGAATGACAAAATCCGCTCACTTCTTGCCTATCCGAGAAGACTATAAAATGGATAAGCTGGCAAGGTTGTACATCAAAGAGGTCGTGACACGGCACGGGGTGCCGGTGTCAATCATATCCGACCGCGACAGTCGATTTACTTCACGATTTTGGCAAACACTACAGAAAGTGATGGGCACTCGATTAGATATGAGTACCGCCTATCACCCACAAACAGATGGCCAAAGTGAACGAACGATACAAACGTTGGAAGACATGCTCAGAGCTTGTGTAATCGATTTTGGTGGTAGGTGGGACACTCATTTACCATTGATTGAGTTTTCTTACAACAACAGCTATCACACAAGCATTGGATGCGCTCCATTTGAGGCATTATACGGGAGGAAATGTAGATCCCCAGTTTGTTGGGCTGAAGTTGGTGAGAGCCAGCTTACGGGCCCATAGATCATTCAAGAGACAACTGACAAGATCTTCCAAATCAAAGACAGACTTAAAGCTGCAAGAGATCGCCAAAAGAGCTATGCCGACAACCGTCGGAAGCCTCTAGAATTCAATGTTGGAGATCACGTTTTACTCAAAGTCTCTCCCTGGAAAGGGATTGTACGATTTAGAAAGAAAGGGAAGTTAGCCCCTCGATACGTAGGACCATTCAAGATTACAGAGAGAATTGGTCCAGTGGCTTACCGATTGAGGTTGCCACAAGAACTTAGCGGTGTACATAATACTTTCACGTGTCGAACCTTAAGAAATGTTTAGTTGATGGATCCTTGCACATACCTATTGAAGAAATCAAGATTGATGAGAAGCTCCATTTTGTGGAAGAACCAATAGAAATAATGGATCGGGAGGTCAAACGATTAAAACGCAGCAGAATCCCAATTGTCAGGGTGAGATGGAACTCCAAGCGTGGGCCTGAGTTTACATGGGAACGGGAGGACCAAATGAAATCCAAGTACCCACATCTTTTCATTTCAGCCTCCTTGTGATTAAAATTTCGGGACAAAATTTCCTAAAGCAGGGGAGACTGTAACATCCTATATTTTATTAATAAAAAGTTAATTTTATAAACAATTAAGTTTAATATGTCGACGTTAATTCCAATAATTACAATAATCATAATATCAATAATAATAAAAATAATAATAAAACTAATAATAACAATGATAATAATATTGATGATAATATAAATAATAGTAATAAATATAATAAAATTATAATAATAATAATAATTACTAAGAATAATAGCAAAATAATAATATGGTTTCAATAATAATAACAATTTATAAGAATTATTAAACTTAAAAATTATTTAAAACTTAAATTAAGAAGGTTAAGGGGGTAAATTGTCAATTTAGTAAACTTAAAATGGAAGTTTTAACATAAAATAATAGAGTTTCAAAGTTGAGGGACCATTTGTGTAATTAACCGAAACCATCCCCCCCCCCCGTGATTCCAGCCGACCCTCCAGTCACCGCCGGAGAGGCTCCGGCCACCTTGCATAACCATTTTTAAGTCGTTTTCAATTCAAAAACCGGTCCCAAACGTTTCTAGAACAAGAATCGAACCTAATCCTCAAAACAATTTAAAATTAAGTTGATTAGTGCGATCCCACACCGACCCACGTTTTTCGGCCACTTTAGAGGCCACAATCGAGCACTACGCTGAATAATAATGCAATTAATTACGCACTAACGAACGTTTAATCATTTATAAACTTCCTTTGAGTTCAATTGCACCTGAATCAAACACAAACACCACCATCGATCACCCTCATTACCCGTGACCTGCAACCCAATCGAACACCATTATCCGGGCTTCAATCTCCGAAATTAACAAGGGGCTTTGCATCAAGAGAACCACACGAAGCTAACCTCAAAGTTAATTGAGTTATCATCAACGATTGAACCTCGAACCAACTTTATCTCGGTCGCGGCTATCCTTATCACCATCTTCATCGAATCAAATTCAATAACGTAAGTTGTGCATATCATTGCACTCGATTTAGTGTGGGGAACAAAAGCCCTCTGTTTATTTCTGTTATCATAATCAATTTGATGTTCATTTGTTTCCCGGGTTGTGGGACTTATACTTATTTGGTTTGTATGACTATGTTTGTCGTGGAATTGACTAACTACGACACAAGTCTCCATTTGTGTCGGGTGACGTCATGACACGTTGACTTTCTTCATTTAACGCATCTCTATTAACTTAACAATGTGTTATGACGATCCCGTCCGTTACATCCTCGTGTTTCCGCTATAAGCGGGGGTGTGACACAACTAGTCATTCATCGCACTCAAAACATAATTCTTTATCGTTCCTCATAAAACGTTGCAGCGGGAACATTAAAAACATCCTTCTTATTTCAATATAATACTCTTACAAAATACTACCACGGTTCATCACATAATATCATTTTACATTTCATTATAAAGCATTATAACAATGGATGCCATCCCAAAGGAACTGAGTAGTTGCCCCGTGCCATCCTCAGCAACATACCTGCAAACTGGAAACACGTCAAAGTCAGCATTGCTGAGTGAGTTCTAGTTTTATATTAAAACATACATTTCTTTCGTTAAAACCGTTCTTTACTTTCTTTCAAATCATACTATACTTTCGTACATGATCACACATCACACGTACATACAGATACTATAAATTATCATCTTCTATTACGTTTGTTAACTTTCGTTTATTCAACTTACATCATTATCTTTCACTTCTTTCTAGATCCTGACAGGCTTTACCCTCTTCATGGCACTCAGCCATGATTACTGAGGTCGAATGACATGGACCCGCTCATACTGTTCTAGATCCGGTCAGGCTTTACCCTCTTCATGGCACTCAGCCATGATTACTGAGGTCGAATGACACGGATTCTGTTTCGTTCTTTATTATTATATTTTGTTAACGTTCATTTCATACATTCGTTCTCTCCATCATTTCTTTCTCATTTATCAACTCACGCAATACTTCCGACTCATGTCCAAAGACTGATACTGTGCTGGGGCCTGTAACAAACCCCCGACTCATGTCCGAAGACTGACACAGTACTAGAGCACGCGATTCGTTTCTCATTCGTCTCATCTCATTCTCACGCACTACTCCCGACTCATATCCGAAGACTAATACTGTGCCTGGGCCTGTAAACAAACCCCCGACTCATGTCTGAAGACTGACACAGTACCGGAGCACACGATTCTCTACCCATTCAACTAGATCCTGTCTCATGCAATACCCCGACTCATGTCCAAAGACTGATACTGTGCCGGGGCCTGTACATAAACCCCCGACTCATGTCCGAAGACTGACACAGTACCGTATGTCGATAAATGATGTAGAGCGATTGAATTCCAGATGAGAGACTGGAATAAGAGGTGAAACAGTATTGCTCACAAGGGTTTAAGGAATAACAGGTTTCGGGGACGAAACCTATATAAGGGGGGTGGACTTGTAACACCCGTATTTTTCTTTTAAAGAAACAAAGGAATAAAAGAGAAAGAAAAAGGGGAAAAAGAAAGTCAATCCCAAAGTTGAGGGACCAAAAGTGAAAAATGATAAAAATCTTGAAAAGTGGGTGTAAAAGGCGATGGGGTCGCCCATACCCATCTGCACACTTTTCTTGTTCAGATTTTAGAGAGAGAAAGCAGAGAAACTCTCGGGTTTTTGAAGAACAAGAAGAAGAAATCGGATTCAAGGTAAGAATTAATGTTTTTAAGTTGTTCTTGGCTAGATTAGTCTCGGTTGAATGTTTATGTGTGTTTCTATGTGTGCAAATACGAGTTAAGAAGGATTCTAAGGGTTGGAATCGTGTGAAGAAGCTCGGGTGAAGAGTGTTAAGATTGGAAGCAGCAAAGGTGAGTTTCTAGACCCCCTTTTTACCTGTTTTAAATGTTTTGGGGCTGGAAAATGCATGTATATATGTTTTTATAAATTTGGGTATAATACCCGTATGATGTGAATGTATGTATGTTTATGTTTATGTTAAGTTTATGCCTGGAAACCATGTGTACACGATTAGAACTAGGCATTATGATGTTTGGGATTTGGAATATGAATTAGACACATGAATAGGCTGCTAATACGACTAGCAAACCCAAATAGGAGTCATGTGTCTGGAATTTGGACTTAGAATAACTAAGTACAAGGTAATGAGTCCAATAGTGCTTATACACCCAAGGACTTGCCTTAGAAATAGACTAAGTGGGGTCATGAGTCCAAGCATGTAATATGTCCAACAGTCCTAAAACGCCCAGGCTTATAAGTCTGAAAATTTTACTAAGTATGAGGGTGAAAAGTCTGGACCTTGGTCGTATGACCAGAGAAAATTTTCTAAGTGTAGGGTGAGAAGTCCAACAGGACTCATACGCCCAACAGGGGTCATACGCCCAGACCCGAGAATTTTTCTAAGTGTAAGCTCAGAAGTCCAACAGGGCTCATACGCCCAACAGGATCAAACGCCCAACAGGGCTCATACGGCTAACAGGGCTCATGCGCCCAACACTTAGAATTTTTTTAGGAATTTCCTGGAAATCCGAATTTCGAGGCTCTGACTAGAGTTGATTAGGGTTAATTGATATGATGTTTTATGCATGTAATGATGATTAATGATTAGCCCTATTACTGATATTATTATCAGTGTATTATTATTGATTAACAATATCATTAATAAAATATTGTTAAGTATGGCATGACATGACGAAGAATGTTTAAGGATTTATCGAAGAAGTATTATCATCAATAAAATGAAAGATTAATGATAAAGAGAAGTGGAGCGTAAGTGAATGTAACGAAAGTATTAGGTATTGTAAAGCAAAAGATAATAAAGGAGAAATACTATGATTGAATAAATCCTTAATGAACGAATGAAAACGTGAGAGATTTGCAAGCGTAGTGTACCAAAGTGCACGGTCTTAAATGCCACAAGCACAACCGCGTGAGGTTCAGCTAATCTTTAAGAGTGCACGTAGAGGTTCCAATCTTGTGACTGACCTCCGGGGAGGTACATGGTGTACAGTAGGTACCCACATAGTGGGGGTGTGGAATGTCACCGGTACCCATATAGTGGGGGTGTAGTATGTCATGTTACCCACTTCGGTGGGGGTGTAGTTACCCACTTCGGTGGGGGTGATGTTACGCATTTCGGTGGGGGTGTAGTTACCCACTTCGGTGGGGGTAATGTTACCCATTTCGGTGGGGGTGTAGTTACCCACTTCGGTGGGGGTGATGTTACCCATTTCGGTGGGGTGTAGCTACCCACTTCGGTGGGGGTGATGTTACCCATTTCGGTGGGGGTCTAGCTACCCACTTCGGTGGGGGTGATGTTACCCATTTCGGTGGGGGTGTTGTTACCCGAGTTATGTTTAACTTCGGGGGTGTGGCATGAGGCCAAACATATTTATGAGGTGAGCGACTTTGTGTTGCAACAGACTCGGATGGAGTTCAATCTCTGTAATTGACTCGTATGGGGTCTTTGTCGCGTATCCCGGTGTTGTGTCAGTCTACGGACATGAGTCGGGGGTTTGTGAGCAGGCCCCGGCACAGCATCAGCTTTCGAGCATGAGTCGGGGATATTGCATGAGACAGGATCTAGTTGAATGAGTAGAGGATCGCATGCTCCGGTACTGTGTCAGTCTTCGGACATGAGTCGGGGGTTTGTGAGCAGGCCCCGGCACAGTATCAGTCTTCAGACATGAGTCGGGAGTAGTGCGAGAGAGTGAGGTGAGCTGAATGAGTAGAGGATCGCATGCTCCGGTACTGTGTCAGTCTTCGGACATGAGTCGGGAGTAGTGCGAGAGAGTGAGGTGAGCTGAATGAGTAGAGGATCGCATGCTCCGGTACTGTGTCAGTCTTCGGACATGAGTCGGGGGTTTGTGTACAGGCCCCGGCACAGTATCAGTCTACGGACATGAGTCGGGAGTACGGCGTGAGATGATGATTGAGAGAGATAAATGTGAAAGGCAGAAAGTATGAAATGAACATAAGAATGAACGTAACGTACGTAAAGACGAATGTAATGAACGTATGAGTGAAAGTAAGAAACGCACGAACGAAAGCTAATGAATGAATGATGAAGATAATAATAATATTATCTACGTGTATGTATGTTGTATGATCGTATGTATAAAAGAACGGTTTTTGATGGAAAGTAAAGTATGTTTTATTATAAAACTAGAACTCACTCAGCAACGCTGACGTTTTATGTATTTTCCAGTTGGCAGGTATGTTGCTGAGGATGGCATGAGGTGACTACTCAGTTGTTGAGGCTGGCATCCATATTTTGACATGTCAATGTATTTTGAAATGAAAAAGAATGTTGTAATGAAATAAATGACATGTTTTTGTTATTAATGAATGTTTTTAAATTCCGCTGCGAGTAAATATGTGTTCTAAAACGTTTTATGTGCGATGAATGACCAACTGTGAGGTGCCCGGGAACGGGGCCTTACAAGTTGGTATCAGAGCCAAAGTTTAAGTGAAATGGGTAAATTTTCATAATAAACCTAGTCTTAAACTGAGAATGGGACGGAAAGGGAAGGGATGCCAAACTGAGTAGCTGCGTGCCATCAGGTATTTTCTTAAAGTTAACCAGCATTGTGTGCGCATGTTATGTGTTTATGTGTTACTGTTAGATTTAGATGCTAATATAGTCAGGAAAGGTAATGCTCGGGGTGTGAAGAGTAGAGTAAGTGGCTAATTACAACTGATAACCGTAATTAGGGACTTACTATACTTGACATGAACTGAGCTATTCCCTTGAATGACCGTGTTAATGTTTAAATCTTTCAGTGTAAGTTAGAGAATGGCCGGTGGTAGACCTTCTAAGGCTTCCCGTGGTGGAGGTAGTGACGGACGTGGTGTTGAACCACGAGCCACGAGAGCACGATCTAGAGTGGAACAGGTGGTTCACGAGGAACCCGAAACACCTCAACCGGGAGGTGGTGATGAGAGTGCTAACTTGGGAGCCTCGGTGAAAGAGGCGGTAGTTGAAGAAGTGCATCAGGTCATGCAGACGATCCTACCGTCTGTAGTGACCAAGGTGGTAAAGGCTGTTAGAGACGGGAAAAGACAGGAAAGAGGTAGATCGTCGGGCTCAAGGAGACGGCCCGAGACTGAAACGGTTTTCTTCGATGACGAAGAGGAAGAAGAGCCTGCGCCAGAGTCGGCACGAGCTGTGATTATGGGGCGTTTCGGCGATGCAAACCCCCAACTTTTGATGGTAATGGCACTGCTGCCGCGGCTCATCGTTGGGTCAGAGAGATGGAAGCGGTGCTGGAAATTAGTGAGTGCCGGGAAGATCAGAAAGTTAAGTTTGCCACTCATTCTTTCGTGGACTCAGCCTTATGCTGGTGGGACAACATAGTTCAAGTTGAGGGTAGTCGGGCTATCGGAAGGATGAGATGGCCAGAGTTGAAGAGGTTAGTGATTGAGGAGTTCTGTCCTCATCGTGAGATGGACAAGGTAGAAAGGGAATTCCTGCAGTTAGAAGCGGGGACGATGACGCATCAACAGTACACCACAAAGTTTAACGAGATGGCACGTCTGGTGCCGGATCAGGTGACTCCTCTATCCCGAAAGATAAAGCGGTATATTCAGGGTTTGCCAGCAGATATTCGCAGGCACATGATCGCTGCCCGACCGAGTACGTTTAGGTCGACGGTAGATTTGGCGGGAAGGTTATACGATGAAAGATCGATGGTGGTGACAGAAGCTAGCAAGAAAGGAGAAGGCGATCGGGATTGGAACGGGAAGCGATTGGAACGTGGCGAAGTCGCTCCAAGTAACAAAGGTGCACGGGTGGATGATCAGCGTGTAGTCATAACTGAGACGGGGTCGGAAAGGTGTGACAAGTGTGGACACAAGCACCCCGGGGAATGTAGACTGGGGACCAATGTCTGTTTCCGTTGTGGTAGGACCGGACATGTGGCGAAGAACTGCGGTATGGGGAGGTGTTATTCTTGTGGGGAGGAAGGTCACATGAGCAGGGATTGTGAGAAGCCAAGGGCGGAAAGTTCGGGAGTGAAGAAGGCTGGAAGAGAAGGACGGAGGGCAAACGCAGCAACTACACGATGACGCGGGAGGAGGCTAGGGTGAACCCCGATGTTACGTCAGGTATGTTTCTAGTCAATTAACCTTTAGCCTTTGTGTAGTTTGATTATGGCTCTGGTTTCATTCCTGCTGCCTTTTTGTGATAAGTTGCATGTTAGGAATAGAAAGATATGTCATTCGACTTAGGAGCTACTATAGGTAAGTCTACTAGATTACCCAGTGCGCTAAAGGACCCCGCAATAGATTTGAGAGAGCGCTTGTTTTTCTGTTAGACCATCCCTGATAGACGTAGGTGGATAGACGTACACCTCCGGGTGAATCGAATAGTAACTTATGAGGCAAGCACCAAGTGCTGCAAAAGAGATGGATTGATTGGTGGTGCCCGATAAAAGTTCAGTGCCGATCTGCGACAATGGATTATGATGAAGGCTTCACCGGGAAGGATGTACGACGATCGGAAGAGAACAGAAACAAAAGAAGAAGGAACATCGATGAGCCCTTCGATGTAGAGATTACTATTAGTGGGTTCACTAGGTTACCTGATGCCCTAGGGGATTGCGTGATGCAATTAAGAAATTTATGTCACCTGTTGTCTAAGGAACAATTTCAGCCTTTGAGTGGTTCATTGAACGGCAACGTACGATAGTTTCGACGTTGTAACAAACAAGTAGAATGGGAGGTTGAAAGTAAAGGAAAGAGCTAAATTTGGATTGAGTCACCAAATAAGCCGAATTGTCTTTCTTGTCAGTGTTGGGTTGCCAAAGGGTCATTACTCATACGTAAAGAACATCAGATAAGGGCTAGCAACTATACGCAAGTTGATGGCCGTGTTTTCCAAGCATTAAGGCTGAAGGGTCTCAGTGATGCTCTGAAGCTCAATGATTATGACGCCGAGACTTTGCTCGGATATTGTGATGATTCTTTTAATCGTAGTGACCGCACTCTACATGGCATGTTTGAGGTCGCAGGTGCTGGTCAAATATCATTGATCAGTATGCATGGGTTGCCAATGCAGAATAGTCAAAGATAGACCAGAAATCGTATGTCGATAAATGATGTAGAGCGATTGAATTCCAGATGAGAGACTGGAAGAAGAGGTGAAACAGTATTGCTCACAAGGGTTTAAGGTATAACAGGTTTCGGGGACGAAACCTATATAAGGGGGGTGGACTTGTAACACCCGTATTTTTCTTTTAAAGAAACAAAGGAATAAAAGAGAAAGAAAAAGGGGAAAAAGAAAGTCAATCCCAAAGTTGAGGGACCAAAAGTGAAAAAGATGATAAAAATCTTGAAAAGTGGGTGTAAAAGGCGATGGGGTCGCCCATACCCATCTGCACACTTTTCTTGTTCAGATTTTAGAGAGAGAAAGCAGAGAAACTCTCGGGTTTTTGAAGAACAAGAAGAAGAAATCGGATTCAAGGTAAGAATTAATGTTTTTAAGTTGTTCTTGGCTAGATTAGTCTCGGTTGAATGTTTATGTGTGTTTCTATGTGTGCAAATACGAGTTAAGAAGGATTCTAAGGGTTGGAATCGTGTGAAGAAGCTCGGATGAAGAGTGTTAAGATTGGAAGCAGCAAAGGTGAGTTTCTAGACCCCCTTTTTACCTGTTTTAAACGTTTTGGGCTGGAAAATGCATGTATATATGTTTTTATAAATTTGGGTATAATACCCGTATGATGTGAATGTATGTATGTTTATGTTTATGTTAAGTTTATGCCTGGAAACCATGTGTACATGATTAGAAGTAGGCATTATGATGTTTGGGATTTGGAATATGAATTAGACACATGAATAGGCTGCTAATACGACTAGCAAACCCAAATAGGAGTCATGTGTCTGGAATTTGGACTTAGAATAACTAAGTACAAGGTAATGAGTCCAATAGTGCTTATACACCCAAGGACTTGCCTTAGAAATAGACTAAGTGGGGTCATGAGTCCAAGCATGTAATATGTCCAACAGTCCTAAAACGCCCAGGCTTATAAGTCTGAAAATTTTACTAAGTATGAGGGTGAAAAGTCTAGACCTTGGTCGTATGACCAGAGAAAATTTTCTAAGTGTAGGGTGAGAAGTCCAACAGGACTCATACGCCCAACATGGGTCATACGCCCAGACCCGAGAATTTTTCTAAGTGTAAGCTCAGAAGTCCAACAGGGCTCATACGCCCAACAGGATCAAACGCCCAACAGGGCTCATACGGCTAACAGGCTCATGCGCCCAACACTTAGAATTTTTTTTAGGAATTTCCTGGAAATCCGAATTTCGAGGCTCTGACCAGAGTTGATTAGGGTTAATTGATATGATGTTTTATGCATGTAATGATGATTAATGATTAGCCCTTATTATTACTGATATTATTATCAGTGTATTATTATTGATTAACAATATCATTAATAAAATATTGTTAAGTATGGCATGACATGACGAAGAATGTTTAAGGATTTATCGAAGAAGTATTATCATTAATAAAATGAAAGATTAATGATAAAGAGAAGTGGAGCGTAAGTGAATGTAACGAAAGTATTAGGTATTGTAAAGCAAAAGATAATAAAGGAGAAATACTATTATTGAATAAATCCTTAATGAACGAATGAAAACGTGAGAGATTTGCAAGCGTAGTGTACCAAAGTGCACGGTCTTAAATGCCACAAGCCCAACCGCGTGAGGTTCGGCTAATCTTTAAGAGTGCACGTAGAGGTTCCAGTCTTGTGACTGACCTCAGGGGAGGTACATGGTGTACAGTAGGTACCCACATAGTGGGGGTGTGGAATGTCACAGGTACCCACATAGTGGGGGTGTAGTATGTCATGTTACCCACTTCGGTGGGGGTGTAGTTACCCACTTCGGTGGGGGTGATGTTACCCATTTCGGTGGGGGTGTAGTTACCCACTTCGGTGGGGGTGATGTTACCCATTTCGGTGGGGGTGTAGCTACCCACTTCGGTGGGGGTGATGTTACCCATTTCGGTGGGGGTGTTGTTACCCGAGTTATGTTTAACTTCGGGGTGTGGCATGAGGCCAAACATATTTATGAGGTGAGCGACTTTGTGTTGCAACAGACTCGGATGGAGTTCAATCTCTGTGATTGACTCGTATGGGGTCTTTGTCGCGTATCCCGGTGCTGTGTCAGTCTACGGACATGAGTCGGGGGTTTGTGAGCAGGCCCCGGCACAGCATCAGCTTTCGAGCATGAGTCGGGGATATTGCATGAGACAGGATCTAGTTGAATGAGTAGAGGATCGCATGCTCCGGTACTGTGTCAGTCTTCGGACATGAGTCGGGGGTTTGTGAGCAGGCCCCGGCACAGTATCAGTCTTCGGACATGAGTCGGGAGTAGTGTGAGAGAGTGAGGTGAGCTTAATGAGTAGAGGATCGCATGCTCCGGTACTGTGTCAGTCTTCGGACATGAGTCGGGGGTTTGTGAGCAGGCCCCGGCACAGTATCAGTCTTCAGACATGAGTCGGGAGTAGTGCGAGAGAGTGAGGTGAGCTGAATGAGTAGAGGATCGCATGCTCCGGTACTGTGTCAGTCTTCGGACATGAGTCGGGGTTTGTGTACTGGCCCCGGCACAGTATCAGTCTACGGACATGAGTCGGGAGTACGGCGTGAGATGATGATTGAGAGAGATAAATGTGAAAGGCAGAAAGTATGAAATGAACGTAAGAATGAACGTAACGTACGTAAAGACGAATGTAATGAACGTATGAGTGAAAGTAAGAAACGCACGAACGAAAGCTAATGAATGAATGATGAAGATAATAATAATATTATCTACGTGTATGTATGTTGTATGATCGTATGTATAAAAGAACGGTTTTTGATGGAAAGTAAAGTATGTTTTATTATAAAACTAGAACTCACTCAGCAACGCTGACGTTTTATGTATTTTCCAGTTGGCAGGTATGTTGCTGAGGATGGCATGAGGTGACTACTCAGTTGTTGAGGCTGGCATCCATATTTTGACATGTCAATGTATTTTGAAATGAAAAAGAATGTTGTAATGAAATAAATGACATGTTTTTGTTATTAATGAATGTTTTTAAATTCCGCTGTGAGTAAATATGTGTTCTAAAACGTTTTATGTGCGATGAATGACCAACTGTGAGGTGCCCGGGAACGGGGCCTTACATGAACATCATGCGAATGGACCAATGCGGATAAGCACCTATGCGACTGGACCCTCAGTCGCATGACTGTAAGGCCCCGAATCCTGAAACCTCACAAATTGGCCATTTTACATAAAACCTTATTTTTTTTAGTTCAGAATTGATAAAGTGTTATTCATTAAAGCAGCGGAAAGATCAAAATGTTAATTATATAAATAAAACTAAAGCACCAACTTAGAGTCGAACCCGGATTTGTGCTAGAATTTCTTTATTTACAAATCATTGTCTTAACAACATTTACTCCTTTATTATTATACAAAATATAAAAGCTGGTTGAATCTTTACAAGATGCCAGTCTTCACCCTCCAAGTAGCTCCTAATCAGACCCTGCTCTAAAACTTGATTTACCTGCCAAACAATCTAACATACATACAAAAGTCAGCTTCGCTGAGTGAGTTCTAGTTTTAGTTTTTAAAATAAGAAGTTACTTAACTCATAGCATACAATAACCTTTTTACTTCTTACACAACTTGTCACATTAATTTTTACTTATCAAGCATGCAAATCTCTAAGGGCCATCTCTCTTCTCTGCCCCCATGGTTCCAGCCCATGAGCCGACAAAGCATACCGTAACATACGGGTGCCCCTATAGCTCTCTGTCCATAGACCGACACCCTGGTTGCCCCTATGGCTCTCTGTCCATAGACCGACAACCTTGTTTCCCCTATGGCTCTCTGTCCATAGACCGACAACACCTCTTCTGGGGTCACGTTAACCCCACGAGTGATCGTCACCACTCCTGCTCGTATAGCTGTAACAACTATCCCGTGACAGGTCACAAAGACACTGCCCCGTTGTTCTTAAGGCAACTATGGCTCACTGTCCATAATCTACCATAAGGCTCGTAATAGGCCTAGTTACTAGAACCAAGCACCATTTCCAAGACTTCTTAACCGTCAATTCCATCTCGTGCCCCTTAGACCATGCAAGACTTAGAAAAACATCAATCATAAACGTAGTAAGGGCATTTTAACTTTAAAACTACTTATGTTAATAAACATACAATACGGCCATTAAAACATACATTTTCAATTCTTAAACACACACATTTAGAATACGTTTAACACTTACTAGTTTCAAAGGTATTTCCTTTAGATCATTCTATCTATAGACAATAAATATACGTAATTCAAAGTTGTTACTTTATCAAATCATATAACGAATTATTTAAAAATAATCGTAATTATAATCATATGGTATGCATGTCATCCCCAAAACAGTAAAGCATGTATAAAAGAGGGGGATCTAGAACTCACTTAGATAGCCGGAAGCCGAAAACCCTAAGAGAAAATCCAAGAAGCATCACATTGTAAAGCCAATTTCGCCAAGCCCTCCCCAGCGAAACTATAGTTTCAGCGAAACTATAGTTTCAGCGAAACTATAGTTTCGCTGGTCACAGATTTGAACTTCCGTTCATAAGATCGCTCACAACTTTGGTCGACAAAGAAACATGAACTTTTATTTATAACTTCGCTGGTATCTTCACCGGGTAATGTGATAAGTTCGCTTGACGAATGTTAGGTCAGAAACCATCACTGCAACACCCTGTTACTCCCAATGCCTTCTTCCTCACAATTTACATAACATCTTTGCAATCATAATAAAACCACAACCATAACCAGAAACCGTAACTATCATCCTACAATAATACCCACTATCATCATCAAATCACCATAATGTCATCACCATCATCCTAGAGTTATCATACCACAACCAAGAATCATGGAACTAATGCCATAACACCATCCTAGACTATCACCATGAAACCACATGAACCGATCTTGAACATCATCATTATGACTAATCATCAGGTTAACATTCGAATATTACTACCATTAATCAACTATTATCATAATCACCATCTAAGTATCATTTATCGTGAGAATAGCATCCCAGTCGTATAATCTTTACCATATTAATCACAATAGCCATCATTATCAATTAAAGCTAATGGAGAACTAGAATTAATCACCTTTTGTTGAGTAACAATCTTACAGATAGCATCCTAATCCCAGACCCATAGCAAATTAGCCACATAGACTACTATCAGAACCATCAGAACCAAAACCATATACCAAACACCACTACCATCTGCTCTAAACCACTGCCATCATCACCACTTCTGCACTATTAACCGCCACCAACATCGACCACCAACAAACAATCACTGCGTCTGCTTCTTGTTACCAACATAGCCCCCAACCTAAACCACCTCTGCTGTAAACAACCATCATAACCCATCGCCACCAGTCACCATTGTTACCAAATCACCACCGTAACCGCCATAACAACCCTTCTTAAACCCAAATTATACCACCATGACTGCCTAGGACCATTACCGCAACCAACAACCCAAAACAGAACATAGTTGTGCTCGCTGCCGTACCTGTCGCAACCAGCAGCCATCGAGCAATCTGCTGTAAGCCACGACCACCACCGTGAACCCTGTTGCAGCTCTACTGCTTGAACCCCCATTCAATCTAAAAACCGTTTTCACCACCACCGTTCATATCCATCACCGACCACCATCATGAGCCGACGAGGCTTAGCCGGGAGGAGAGACGACCCAAGACCCTGTCGCGAGCTTCAAATCAGAGAAAGGGGAAGAAAGGGGTCACCATCATCACTTCGTGGTCACCATCACCAATAGGCGTCGTCAGAGAGCCGCAGTGAACGCCGCGGAGGTCGGCGAGCTTCGACCGCAGTCGCCGGAAAGGGGAATGGGAAAATCGCTCGGTGGGGAGGGGGTGTCACACCCTCGCTTATAGCGGAAACACGAGGATGCGACGGACGGGATCGTCACAACACTTGGTATAATTACAGAGACATAATATATGCAAAATCCTCGTGTCATGATGTCGCCCGACACAATGGTGACTTGTGTCGTGGTTAGTCAGTTCCACGACTATCATAGTCTTATTGATTCTATAATCCAAGATACACAGTGTTCAAATATGAAAACAAATGACAACAATACTAATGCAAATCTATTGAAATCTTGAGGGTCTCTGCTAAGGCATCTGCTCTAGCTATCCTCTCTGATTATGATCACCTGAAAAGATATGCTCAAAAACGTCAACACATAATGTTGGTGAGTTCCGCAGGTTTAAATTGAAAACATGTAATTGATGCTGTATAGAATTTGATGTGGAATCGTACTGCAAGCAAAAACCACATAACATGTGTTTTAGACAACCAAACCTAATGACTTTATGCATATAAATTAGACGGAATATATTCACCCTTGGCCTAATTGCTGGTAGCTGTGTTGGCAACTCGCAAGTTAACCAATCGTCGAAGGGTGGGGGTGTCAACCCAGTAGTACTACCAATACCTAACCGCGGGTTCCCCAAACCGGGAATTAATGGTTGTAAGAATCCATAGAATAACACCATGTATGTATGCAAAACAGTATCACGTTGATTCCAAGTATGAAAATTGAATATACGATGTACAACATTGAAAACGGGTGAGCATACTTTTCCCCCATTGATTGAAAACATTGAAAACTTGTATAAGCATAAAAAAGGGGCCACGAAACTCACCTTGAATTGATGTAATGCACAAAGACTTCACAGAATAAAGCAATGCACGATCAATACCTATTATTGATTATAACTAAGCCTTTAAAACATATTCAGTGCGAAATGATATGTATGATTGAATTCGAGTCGGTTCGGTTTGACGTCCATTATTAGTTATATATATTTGAGTGGGATTATAAATTTAGTGATTTATATATTTAAGTTTAATTAATTTAAAATATATTTTATAAGAAATAACTTATACTTATATTCGTAAATAATTTGTGAAATTATATGTTGTGTAATTTCTATGATTCTCGTGATTATTTCATAATTAAACACGATTTATTGTTTATTTTTTATTAATTATTTATATTATTTATAAATATTATTTTATAAGGATTATTAAGGTTTTTAAATAAAATAAATTTACAGAAAATGTTTATGTAGTATTTTAAATAAGGAAAGTTTATAAAAATTATTTTATAATTTTTAAGAATTTTTCTGTATTTTATTGAGGCTTAAAATGGCTTAAAAAAATAGTTGAGGTAGCCGGGTTCGAACCCGGGACCTCCAACTCACAAACACACCTGTGTACCAGTGAACCAAAGGCCTCAGCCGCGATTAAACTTAGTTCCAATTGTTTTTAAACATGGTTTCCCAGTTTCCCCCAAATCCATATAACCCTAGAATGAATTCGATCAAATTGGACTCGAATTCGATACTGTTAATGTATAATTTCATGGGGCTTTTGTTCCCCATGATAAATCGAGTAGACTCATGCATTTAATTACCTGATTTGATTCGTATTGATGGTATGAACATATAAGAACAAGCCGCGACAGTGAAGATATTGATTCGAGATGGTTTTATTGATGATAATCAAATTAACTCCACAGAAAGCCTCTAATCGTGCTAATGAGTGAAATCCCTTTGCTAATTGTAGGTTAGAAGGCTCGGAGAGTGGGGCTCGATTTGTTGCAGGTCGCGACAGAGGGAAGGAATTGAATTCAATGTATGTATGTTTTCAGGTGCAATTTCCAGTTGTATTCGATTGGGAATTTGTAACACCCATAATTTCTTATTAAAGAAATTAAAAGAACAGAATAGAAAGAAACGGAAAGAAACAAAAGTTAACTTAAGTGGAGGGGCCGAAAGTGCCAAATTTGCAAAGTTCATATTTATTTGCACAAAAGGTGGTATGGCCACCCACTCTTGTTGCACATCATCACCATCTTCGGAAATTACAGAGAAAGAAAGCAGAACTCGATATTTTTAGAGAGAGAAGGAACAAGATACGAGATTTTGAAGAAGAAACCAGAAAACTCGAAGTTTTGGTAAGAAATCTTGAGTTTTTGAAGCTTTAGATGATTCTAGACCCATATATGTGCTTATAAATGTGACCTGTGTGTGTTCGGGTGGTCTGGTGTGTGTGTTTTAGGTGTTAGAACAGTCGAAGAGGCTCTGGTGAAGAGTGTGAAATTGAAGAAACAACAAAGGTGAGTTTCTAGACCCCTTTTTACTTGATTTTTTTAAATGATTTGGGGCTGGAAAATGCATGTATGTATGTTTCTATGAATTTGGGTATGATACCCGTATGTTATGTACATGTGTATGTTTATAGAATATGACTTAGGATGGACGTATGGTTATGTTTATGTTAAGTTTATGCCTGGAATCGTATGTACATGTTTAGAACTAAGTATTATGATGTTCGGGGACTGGAATATGAATTAGACACATGAACAGGCTGCTAATACGGCTAATAAGGCCAAATAGTGGTCATATGTCTGAAATTTGGACTTAGAAAACTAAGTACAAGATAATATGTCTGAATAGTGCTTATACGCCTAGGAATTTGCCTTAGAAATATTTTAAGGGTCATATGTCCCAACAGTACTCATAAGTCTGGTAAATTTACTAAGTGTAGGGGGTCATATGTCACAACAGTACTCATGAGTCCCAACAGTGCTCATGGGTCTGAAAATTTACTATGGGGGATGAAACGACTGAACAGTGGTCGTATGACTAGGAAAAATTTTCTAAGTATAAGGTAAAATGACTGAACAGGGCTCATACGCCCAACAGTGCTCATACGCCCAGAGTCGAAAATTTTCTAAGTGTAAGCTGGTATGTCCGACAGTGGTGAAACGACTGAACAGGGCTCTTACGCCCAAACACTTAGAATTTTTAACAGGATTTTCTTGGAGTCTGTGCAGTAGGGTTTACGCATGAATGATGACTGGGACCTTATTATATGCGTATGATTATGGTTGAATGTAATAATACCCCCTTTCTTAATATTTTAATTAATATTAAGATTAGGGCTATTATTAAGATTATTATTGATATTATTATCATTAATATTATTAGTATTATTATTAAGATGCTTATTAATAATAATATTGTATGACTCTACGTGGAATGATCATGATCAAGACAGAAATTATTATTATCATTAATAAAGTGAAAGATTAATGATAAAGAAGAATGGAATGTAAATGAACGTAAGAAAGGCTTGCAAGCAAATGTATGGAGGTGCACACCCCTGGCAGGTGTTAGCTCAACTGTGATGTGGGTTCGCTACCCTGAAGGATGCACACAGGGTCAATCTTTGAGATTGACAATGGGTGAGCAACTTTGTGTTGCAAAAGACCGCAGAAGACTTACAACCCGTGAGGTTGGTAATGGGTGAGTGACTCAGTGTCGCAAAAGACCAAAAGTCTTGCAATCCTTGAGATTGCTAATGGGTGAGCAACTATGTGTTGCAAAAGACCGGAAGAAGAATAATAAAAGTACAAATTGAACGATGATGAAGATAATGAAAATATTACCTATGTGTACGTACGATGTATGATCACCCATGAAAATGAGGAATGGTTTTAGAATGAAAACAAAGTATTTTAATTATAAAACTAGAACTCACTCAGCAACGCTGACTTTTATGTATTTTCCAGTTGGCAGGTAACAGGTTGCTGATGATGGCACGTGGGGATGGCTACTTGGCGGGCAAGACTGACACCCATTTATATATTGACAACACTGTTGTTTTGTAATTCATGCAACTAATTATTTTGTGATTCCTAAACTAGAATGTATTGCTTAGCAACAATGTTTAAAATGAATGAATGGATTTTTGCTAAAATTAATTCCGCTGCTTTAATTTATAATATGAATGTTTTATGCTGTGAATGACCAACTGTGAGGTGCTCGGGAAGGAGGCCTTACAAGTTGGTATCAGAGCTAAAGTTTAAGTGAAACGGGTAAATTTTCAAAAATAAACTTTAACTTAAACTGAGAATGGGACGGAAAGAGGGATGTCAGCCCGAGTAGCCATGTGCCATCAGGTATTGTTTTTCTTAAAAGTTAATCAGTGTTATGTGCATGTGCTATGTGATTTATGTGTTCTTAGTAGATTTAGATGCTGATGTAGTCAGGATAGGAAGTGCTTGGGGTGTGAAGAGTAAAGTAAGTGGCTAATCACAACTGGCCACTGTAATTAGGGACTTACTATACTTAACATAAACTGAGCTGTTTCCTCGCATGACTGTTTTAGTGTTTGAATCTTATAGTGCATAGGAAATGGCTGGGAAGAAACCTTCTAAGGCTGCTAGAGGTAGAGGTCATCCGCGTACGACTAGGAGCAGTGCTAAAGCTCCTGAGACGACCCCCGTGAACCCTGAGGTTCCTGACCGGACTGAAGGAAATGAAAATGCTAGCCTAAATGCCTCAGCTAGGGAGGCGATTGCTGATGAGGTACACCAGGTCCTACAGGCAGTTATGCCATCTGTAGTGACCGATGTTATTCGTGCTGTGAGGAATGAGGAGAGAAAGGAGAAGGAAGACAGGAGAGGGTCAACTAGAAAGGAAAGCAAGGGAGGAGAGGAACGACCGGATCCTAAGATAGTAGTGTCTGATGAAGAGGAAGATGATGTGGTGGGGGTGACGACCAAGGGATGCAATTACGGGGCATTCCAGAGGTGCAGGCCCCCGACTTTTGATGGAAATGGCAATGCTGCTGCTGCCCATCGGTGGGTAAGGGAGATGGAAGCGGTACTCGAGATCAGTGAGTGCCGGGAAGATCAGAAGGTGAAGTTTGCTACCCACTCCTTTACTGACTCAGCACTATGTTGGTGGGACAATATCGTCCAAGCTGAGGGCAGCAGAGCCATCGGGAAAATGAAGTGGTCCGAGTTGAAGAAGCTGGTAATTGAGGAATTCTGTCCTCACAGGGAACTCGATAAGATCGAGAGGGAGTTCCTACAATTTGAAGCGAGAACCATGACCCACCAGCAATACACTACCAAATTCAATGAGATGGCTAGGCTGGTGCCAGATCAAGTAACACCAGTGTCACGGAAGATTAACCGGTACGTTCAGGGGCTGCCAGCCGACATTCGTAGGCATTTGATTGCTGCACGACCAAGCACTTTTAGGTCGGCAGTGGATTTGGCTGGGAGGCTCTATGATGAGAGGGAGGTAGCGGATGCAGAGGTGAAGAAGGCTGGTGGGGGTGACCAAAACTGGAATGGGAAGCGGTTCGGGCGTGGTGGCTTTACCCCGAACAACAAAAGGATGAGAGTGGATGACCGTAGGGTGGGGCCATCAACCTCAGGGCCCAAAAGGTGTGGCAAGTGCGGGAAGGAGCATACGGGTGAGTGCAGAATGGGGCTCAAGGTGTGCTACAGGTGCGGGAAGCCGGGCCATATCTCGAAGGACTGTAAGGAGCTGAGGTGTTTCACCTGCGGTGAGGCGGGCCATATGAGCAAAGACTGCAGAAAGCTAAGGGTGGAGAGTTCTGGGGCAAAGAAGACGGCCGGGACTGAAGGGCAGAAGACAAGTGCCAGAGCTTTCACCATGACCAGAGAGGAGGCTAGGACGGACCCCGATGTGGTGTCAGGTACGTTTCTAGTAAATCAACTCTTGCTTCTGTGTTATTCGATTCTGGTGCTAGTAAGAGTTTCATTTCTGCTACCTTCTGTGTTAAGTTGCCTGCTAGTAGTAAATGCATTGATGAGCCCTTTGATGTAGAAACTGCTATTGGTAAGTCCACTAGAGTTATGGATGTGATAGAGGACTGTGCCATAGAGTTTGAAGGCCATAGGTTTGCTGCTAGATTACATGTGATGCCCCTAGGTGGATTTGATGTAGTGTTAGGAATGGATTGGTTGGCAACCTACGAAGCAAATATCGTATGTCGAAAGAAGATGATTAGGCTGACGGCATCTGACGGAAGTCCGGTAACGATATACGGTGATCGGGTAACGATGATTCCGAAGGTGATTTCGATGGCGGTGGCAGGCAAGTGTATGAGGCGTGGGTGCAGCGCCTACTTATGTTACGTAAAGGATGTGCAAACGCCAACACCACAACTATCCGACGTTCCAGTTGTATGTGAGTTTCCGGATGTATTCCCGGAAGACTTATCGGGATTGCCACCTGACCGCGAAATCAAATTCCAGATCGACTTGATACCCGGTGCCCAACCTGTTGCTAAAGCACCGTATCGATTAGCTCCGACAGAAATGAAGGAGTTGATGGAGCAACTGCAAGAGTTGCTTAACAAGGGCTTCATTAGACCGAGCATCTCTCCTTGGGGTGCTCCGGTCTTATTCGTGAAAAAGAAGGATGGTAGCATGAGAATGTGTATCGACTACCGTGAATTGAACAAGTTAACAATAAAGAATCGGATCCGTTACCGAGAATCGACGACTTGTTCGACCAGCTCCAGGGTGCCAGTTGGTTCTCGAGAATAGATCTTCGATCTGGCTACCATCAATTGAAGGTAAAGGAGCAGGACATTCCTAAAACAGCTTTTCGGACGCGCTACGGTCACTATGAGTTTCTCGTCATGTCTTTTGGGTTGACCAATGCGCCAGCTGCTTTTATGGATTTGATGAACCGAGTGTGTCGGCCAATGTTAAATAAATCAGTGATTGTGTTCATCGATGATATCCTGATTTATTCGAGGAGCGAAGAAGAGCATGCCGGCCATATTCGGGAAGTGTTGGAAACCTTGAGAAGGGAAAAGCTGTATGCTAAGTTCTCCAAATGTGCTTTTTGGCTACGCGAGGTGCAATTTCTGGGTCACGTGGTAAATGCAGAGGGAATCATGGTGGACCCGGAAAAGGTTGAGGCCGTGATGCAATGGAAGCCTCCTAAGACGCCATCTGAAATTCGTAGCTTCTTGGGATTGGCGGGCTACTACAGGAGATTTATTCAAGACTTCTCCAAGATAGCCTCACGTTTGACTAAATTGACTCGCAAGGACGTGAAATTCGTGTGGAGTCGAGAGCAGGAGACTGCCTTTGAGGAGTTGAAGACAAGACTAACACAAGCTCCTGTTTTGACATTGCCCGAGGGGAATGAAGACTTAGTGGTCTATTCAGATGCATCTTATTCTGGGCTAGGTTGCGTGTTGATGCAACGTGGAAGGGTAATAGCCTATGCATCTCGACAGCTGAAGACCCACGAAGTCAATTATCCCACACACGATCTAGAATTAGCCGTGGTGGTTTTTGCGTTGAAGATTTGGTGACACTATCTATACGGGACGAAGTGCACCATCTTCACTGACCACAAAAGCTTAAAGTACTTCTTCGAGCAGAAAGATCTAAACATGAGGCAAAGGCGATGGTTGGAACTCATAAAGGATTATGACTGCGAAATCCATTACCATCCGGGCAAGGCTAACGTGGTGGCCGATGCCCTCAGCCGAAAAGAAAGGCCTGAGCCGATCCGGGTGAAGGCTTATCAGTTAATCATGACCTCCAACGTGATGACACAGGTTAAGGAGTTTCAAGACGAGGCTTTGAAGGAAGATCGTCTTAACTCCGAAAGGATGAGAGGTCTAGTCACGGAATTGGGCGAGAACACTCTTGGTGTTAAGACCCGATTCGGGTGGATGTGGATTCCTCGATACGGGGATCTACGTGGAAAGATCATGGATGAGGCCCATAAGACTCGATACTCCATTCACCCCGGTGCTACCAAAATGTACCATGATATGAAGAAGGATTACTGGTGGCCGGGTATGAAACGTGACGTAGTGGAGTACGTGAGTAAGTGCCTGACTTGTTTACAAGTAAAAGCAGAACATCAGAAACCCTACGGGAAGATCCAACCATTGGATATACCCGAGTGGAAGTGGGAGCACATCACCATGGACTTTATCACAAAGTTACCACGTACCCCTAAAGGGTATGATGCTATATGGGTGATAGTTGACCGCCTGACGAAGAGTGCCCACTTCCTACCGATCCGTGAAACGTACTCATCTGAAAGATTGGCGGATCTGTTCATCAAGGAAATCGTAGCTCGTCATGGTGTACCGGTGTCTATTGTGTCTGATCGTGACACCCGGTTTACCTCCAAGTTTTGGAAGAGATTTCATGATGCAATGGGGACGAGGCTACACATTAGTACAACATATCACCCTCAGACAGACGGTCAGTCTGAGAGGACGATCCAAACACTCGAAGACATGCTTCGGGCGTGCGTGATCGATTTTGGAGGAAGTTGGGATGATCACTTGCCGTTAGCAGAATTCTCGTACAATAATAGCTATCATGCCAGTATTGGCATGCCACCCTACGAGATGCTATACGGTAGGAGATGTAGGACGCCCGTATGTTGGGGAGACATTGGGCAGAAGGAACTGGGAGGTGTTGAGGTGATTGAAGCAACGACTGAGAAATTGGAAAAGATCAAAGCCTTCATGAAGGCGGCGAAAGATAGGCAAAAGTCGTATGCTGACAAGAGGCGAAGACCGATAGAGTTCAAGGTTGGCGACCGAGTCATGTTGAAGGTCCCACCTTGGAAAGGAATTATCCGATTCAGGAAAAGGGGTAAGCTAAGCCCGAGATACATAGGACCTTTCCGAATCATCGCCCGAGTGGGAGAAGTAGCCTATCGACTTGAACTGCCAGATGAGTTAAGTGGAATTCATCCCACATTCCATGTATCTTATCTGAGAAAGTGCTTAGCTAATGAAGACATGGTTGTACCACTGGAGGACATCGAGGTGGATGAGAGGCTTAGCTACGTGGAGCAACCAGTGGCAATCATTGATCGTAAAGAAAAGAGGTTGAGGAATAAAGTGGTTCCTCTTGTGCGTGTACAGTGGAAGCGCAGGAAAGGATCCGAGTCTACGTGGGAGATCGAAGAAGAGATGAGACAATATACCCACATCTGTTTGAGGAATAACAGGTTTCGGGGACGAAACCTGTATAAGGGGGTGGACTTGTAACACCCGTAATTCTTATTAAAGAAATTAAAAGAACAGAATAGAAAGAAACGGAAAGAAAACAAAAGTTAACTTAAGTGGAGGGGCCGAAAGTGCCAAATTTGTAAAGTTCATATTTATTTGCACAAAAAGGTGGTATGGCCACCCACTCTTGTTGCACATCATCACCATCTTCGGAAATTACAGAGAAAGAAAGCAGAACTCGATATTTTTAGAGAGAGAAGGAACAAGATACGAGATTTTGAAGAAGAAACCAGAAAACTTGAAGTTTTGGTAAGAAATCTCGAGTTTTTGAAGCTTTAGATGATTCTAGACCCATATATGTGCTTATAAATGTGACCTGTGTGTGTTCGGGTGGTCTGGTGTGTGTGTTTTAGGTGTTAGAACAGTCGAAGAGGCTCTGGTGAAGAGTGTGAAATTGAAGAAACAACAAAGGTAAGTTTCTAGACCCCTTTTTACTTGTTTTTTTTAATGATTTGGGGCTAGAAAATGCATGTATGTATGTTTCTATGAATTTGGGTATGATACCCGTATGTTATGTACATATGTATGTTTATAGAATATGACTTGGGATGGACGTATGGTTATGTTTATGTTAAGTTTATGCCTGGAATCGTATGTACATGTTTAGAACTAAGTATTATGATGTTTGGGGACTGGAATATGAATTAGACACATGAACATGCTGCTAATACGGCTAATAAGGCCAAATAGTGGTCATATGTCTGAAATTTGGACTTAGAAAACTAAGTACAAGATAATATGTCTGAATAGTGTTTATACGCCCAGGGATTTGCCTTAGAAATATTTTAAGGGTCATATGTCCCAACAGTACTCATATGTCCCAACAGTACTCATAAGTCTGGTAAATTTACTAAGTGTAGGGGGTCATATGTCCCAACAGTACTCATGAGTCCCAACAGTGCTCATGGGTCTGAAAATTTACTATGGGGGATGAAACGACTGAACAGTGGTCATATGACTAGGAAAAATTTTCTAAGTATAAGGTAAAACGACTGAACAGGGCTCATACGCCCAACAGGGCTCATACGCCCAACAGTGCTCATACGCCCAGAGTCGAAAATTTTCTAAGTGTAAGCTGGTATGTCCGACAGTGGTGAAACGACTGAACAGGGCTCTTACGCCCAAACACTTAGAATTTTTAACAGGATTTTCTTGGAGTCTGTGCAGTAGGGTTTTCGCAAGAATGATGACTGGGACCTTATTATATGCGTATGATTATGGTTGAATGTAATAATACCCCCTTTCTTAATATTTAATTATTATTAAGATTAGGGCTATTATTAAGATTATTATTGATATTATTATCATTAATATTATTAGTATTATTATTAAGATGCTTATTAATAATAATATTGTATGACTCTACGTGGAATGATCATGATCAAGACAGGAATTATTATTATCATTAATAAAGTGAAAGATTAATGATAAAGAAGAATGGAATGTAAATGAATGTAAGAAAGGCTTGCAAGCAAATGTATGGAGGTGCACACCCCTAGCAGTGTTAACTCAACTGTGATGCGGGTTCGCTACCCCGAAGGATGCACACAGGGTCAATCTTTGAGATTGACAATGGGTGAGCAACTTTGTGTTGCAAAAGACCACAGAAGACTTACAACCCGTGAGGTTGGTAATGGGTGAGTGACTCAGTGTCGCAACAGACCAAAAGTCTTGCAATCCTTGAAATTGCTAATGGGTGAGCAACTATGTGTTACAAAAGACCGGAAGAAGAATAATAAAAGTACGAATTGAACGATGATGAAGATAATGAAAATATTACCTATGTGTACGTACGATGTATGATCACCCATGAAAATGAGGAATGGTTTTTGAATGAAAACAAAGTATTTTAATTATAAAACTAAACTCACTCAACAACGCTGACTTTTATGTATTTTCCAGTTGACAGGTAACAGGTTGCTGATGATGGCACGTGGGGATGGCTACTTGGCGGGCAAGACTGACACCCATTTATGTTTTGACAACACTGTTGTTTTGTAATTCATGCAACTAATTATTTTGTGATTCCTAAACTAGAATGTATTGCTTAGTAACAGTGTTTAAATGAATGAATGGATTTTGCTAAAATTAATTCCGCTGCTTTAATTTATAATATGAATGTTTTATGCTGTGAATGACCAACTGTGAGGTGCTCGGGAAGGAGGCCTTACAGAATTTATATAGGAACGTTCATGTGGAATTAATTTGATTAAAGTAGTATTTTAGTGGGTGTTTTAGCCGTTGAACGTTCGGAAAATAAAGTGGATAAAGTTATAGCCGTTAATCGACCGTTTCTACGCGTTTTGTGTGTGCATTGAGTTCGATTCTTGTCCACGAAGTGGTTTGATGCAATTTAGGCTGTAAAAATTGGGTTTTTATACGGTTTTGAGGCCGCCGGAATGCTGCCGGAGTTCGGCCGGAACCGGCGCCTGAAAAACGTGGGTGGGCGGGGTTGGTTTTGAAAGTTTTAAAATTACATATTTGGTCCCTGTGGTTTTATAACTTTATTATTTCATGTATAAACTTGTTTTTATTGTTTCAAAAATGACCAATTGCCCCCTGGACTTTATTGTTACTATTATTATTGTTATTATTATTATTGTTATTTCTAATATTGTTATTATTATTATTATTATTAATATTATTATTTTTGTTATTTTTATTATTATGATTATTATAATTATTATTATTATTATTATTATTATTATTATTATTTTTATTTTTATTATTATTATTACTAATACGAACGTGTATAACTAAAACGATATATATATATATATATAATAATAAATACGTAAGGATAGTTCACACACACACGGAACGAGAACACGTAGATAATTCGGTTAAAACAATAATTAGACTATAAGACATACGTGAGGCCAGTTAATACACACGATGAGTTAACGAGCTTAATGCCGATTTGACGGTCTATTGGTGATAGATGCTACACACCATCACATTCACCACATGATCTTCAACAAGAAGAATCTTAGGTTTCCTTTCTGATTTGGGAATATCTTGAATGTTTCCAAAACTTTATTCATTAAATCCATCTGTATCATTTGAAATGTCACACTAATGTGACAGTTACCCACCATGTTCTTTGTTTGATATTGTGAGGTGTCACAGTATCCCCCAGTTGAGGGAATTTCGTCCCGAAATTCAACTGGTGCTAGGTCCAAGAGTGTCATCCTCGAACAGATGAGGATATTTGAGTCTCATCTGATCCTCTCGTTCCCATGTAAACTCTGGACCTCGTTTGGAATTCCATCTCACACGAACAATCAGTATCTTACTGCGTCTCAACTTCTTGACCTTTCGGTCCATGATCTCAATAGATTCCTCCACAAAATGGAGACTTTGATCAATTTTGATATCCTCAATAGGCACGTGAAGTGATTCGTCAGCTAAACACTTCTTGAGGTTTGATACATGGAAAGTATCATGCACACTGCCAAGCTCTTGTGGAAACCTTAACCGGTATGCCACCGGACCTATTCTCTCTGTGATCTCGAATGGTCCAATGTATCTCGGGGCTAACTTCCCCTTCTTTCCAAACCGAACAATCCCTTTCCAAGGAGAGACTTTAAGTAACACTCGATCCCCAATGTTAAACTCTAACGGCTTCCGACGGTTGTCAGCATAGCTCTTTTGGCGATCTCTAGCCGCTTTCAGCCTGTCTTTGATTAGAAAGATCTTATCAGTTGTTTCTTGTATGATTTCAGGACCTGTTAGCTGACTCTCACCAATCTTGGCCCAACATACAGGTGATCTACATTTTCGGCCATACAACGCTTCGAATGGTGCACACCCAATACTAGTATGGTAGCTGTTATTGTAGGAAAACTCAATCAACGGTAAATGAGTATCCCAACTGCCACCAAAATCAATGACACATGCTCGTAGCATGTCCTCAAGCGTCTGTATTGTGCGTTCACTTTGCCGTCTGTTTGGGGGTGATAGGCTGTACTCATATCTAGTCTAGTACCCATCGCTTTCTGCAATGTCTGCCAAAAGCGTGAAGTAAATCGACTGTCTCAGTCGGATATGATTGACACCGGCACTCCATGCCGTGTCATAACATCTTGATGTACAATCTTGCCAGCTTATCCATTTTATAGTCTTCTCGGATAGGCACAGCTTCAATCAAACTTTTCCTTTAACGTTTGGAAAGCTTGTTCTTGTGCATGTCCCCAATCAAACTTCTTATCCTTCAGGGTTAGCATGGTCAACGGTTGTGCGATTTTTGAAAAATTCGCAATAAACCGTCAATAATATCCGGCCAATCCTAAGAATTGTCGGATTTCTCATGGTGTTTGGGGTGTATCCCATTTCTTCACCGCTTCAATCTTACTGGGGTCTACATGGATTCCATCTTTATTAACCACATGGCCCAAAAACTTCACTTCTTGAAGCCAGAATTCACACTTCGAGAATTTGGCGAAGAGCTTCTCTTCCCGCAACAGTTCTAGAATTGCTCGAAGGTGTTTCTCGTGGTCCTCTTTCGAACGAGAATAGATAAGTATATCGTCTATGAACACGATTACGAACTTATCTAAGTATGGTTTGCACACTCGATTCATCAAATCCATGAACACAGCTGGTGCATTAGTCAGCCCGAACGGCATGACTAAGAACTCATAGTGCCCGTAACGAGTCCTGAATGCTATTTTCGGTATGTCATCCTCAAAAACTCTTAGTTGATGATATCCAGAACGAAGATCAATCTGGGAGAAATACGAAGCTTCTTGTAATTGATCAAACAAATCATCAATTCTGGGAAGAGGGTATCGATTTTTCACAGTCAACTTGTTCAACTCGCGATAATCGATACACATACGAAATGACCCGTCTTTCTTCTTGACAAATAGAACTGGTGCTCCCCATGGTGAATGACTCGGTCGAATGAATCCCTTCTCCAATAGCTCTTGTAGTTGGCTGGATAATTCTTGCATCTCCGATGGTGCTAATCGATATGGTGCCTTTGCTACCGGCGTAGCTTTAGGAACCAACTCGATACGAAATTCCACCTGTCGTAAAGGAGGTAAACCCGACAAATCATCAGGAATACTTCCGGGTAATCTCGCACCACAGGAATATCTGCCAACTTGATGCCTCCTTCCTTCTTTTCTACAACATGAGCCAGAAGTGCGTAGCACTGCTTCCGTAGACATCAACGCGTCTTCATGCAGGAAATAAGCTTCAGAGTTCTTCCAGGTCGTTCTCCTTGAATCTTGAGTACCTCCCCATTAGGCATGGGAATTCGTACTACTTTCTCCCGACAAACGATCTCGGCTCCGTGCTTCGACAACCAATCCATTCCAACAATCACGTCAAAGCTCTCTAGCTCGAAAGGTATTAAATCTATGTCGAAGGCATGGTCTTCTAATATTATGGAGCACTGTCTAATGATCTTATCTGCTTGTACGAATCTACCGTTGGCCATTTCTACGGAAAAGCTAGTTTCTAGCCTACTAGGATTCAAGTCAAGCATGCGTGCAAAATCAGAAGATATGAAGCTATTGTCTGCTCCTGTATCAAACAATATAGAGGCGAAGTGGTCGTTGAGAAGATACGTACCCGTGACGACATTGGGATCCTGACGGGCATCATTGGCTCCAATGACGAAGGCTCATCCCCTTGCAGCATTTCCTTGATTGTCGTGTCCCGGGTTACAAGCTATGGCCAGCAGTTGCTATTGGTTATTGCCTTGTTGACCGGGTGCTCTGTTTAGTCGGGGGCACTTGTTTCGGAAGTGATCGAGACCTCCGCATTCATAGCATGCCCTGGCATTCCCGGCGGGGTTAACCGCATTGATGGGCGCTACCAGGTTTGGCGCAATCCTACAATCCTTCGCCCAGTGACCCAAGCGCCTACAGTTTATACATTCCCGACATGGCCTTGCTGGGGAATAGTGATAGTTACACTTGTTGCACTTGGGGTGCGATCCAGTGTAATCCTTCCTTTCTTGGGTTACAGCCACAAAACTTCGGGCTGTTTTCGCCTTCTTATCGGATCTTCCAGCGTTAGACCCGAAGTCCTTTCTCTTCTCGGTTCCCTTCCCAGCAATCCGGTTCTCACCATTTCGTCAGTAAGAGCGACAGCCTTCAAAATTGCGCTCTGGATTGTAGGAGGAGCAACTGCTGTCACCAGTGCTCGGATTTGAAGCGCAAGTCCCCAAATATACCTCTCAATTCTCTTGGATTCCGGTGTGATTAAATGCGGAACCAATCTTGCCAATTCATGAAATCGATCGGTGTATGCTGCGTGCCCAGCTCCCACCATCGCGTGATTCCAGAATTCTTGCTCGAGTTTTTGCATCTCATTGAGAGGACAGTATTCCTCAGAAATTAATGCTTTAAACTCATCCCAGGTCATCTGCATTGCAGACTCCCTTCCTCTAGCCTGAACCTGGGTGTTCCACCAGGTTAATGCCTTGCCTTGCAGTGAGCAGGTGGCATATTTGATCCGTTGACTGTCGAGGCATTCACTAATGTCGATTACTACCTCCATCTTCTCGATCCATCTGGTCAAGGCTATCGCTCCGCCTTTCCCATCGAATTCGTGGGGTTTGCAAGCCACAAATTCTTTATATGAGCATCCCCGTTTAGTATGGTTGACACCAGTTTCGTTTCCATTTGTTCTGCCAATGCCAGTATCATCCACTACCCCTTGGTTATGTTGGCCATTGGTGTTATGATCCCCGTGGAGAGGATGATTCAGCAGGGTGTCGCTTACTTGTGTCACAATGGTAGGAACCAATGCGGCTAGCTGCTGAGCAATCATAGCAGCTATATCAGGAGTGCCAGTTTCCTGATTATTGCCAGCTGGAGCACCACCAGCTCTTGATGGTCAACCCCTTCTCCTGTTTTGCGGAGCTTCAGCTTCTTGGTTTGTTCTACGGGTGACTCTCTTAGGCGCCATCTTCTGATTACAGAAAGATGTGAACTTTAGTTACCGCATGATTTCACTCATCAATACCTAATAACCTATGCTTCGGTCCATCAAGATCAATATGTAGCCCAGATTAAGCACATTCTTAGTATATCGGTGATGTTTATATATAGGGTTCCCCGCAGCGTTCCCACCACATCCATGATATACCTTGAATAATACTTAAACTAGTTACATAACATCTTAATTTTCCTTAGCACCTACTCAAAGAATAACGTCTTGTATGGGTAGAGAGTATCATTACTCCTCTACATTCATGTATTCCACTTTCATTCTAAGCATTAATCAGTAGTTACTGAAACGCTAAGTGGCGGAATGTCTCATAAGGTCAATATCGTGATTGGAATACCATGAAGGCTCTAAGTAGGACAGGACTTGAGTAAATGTTGATAATGTTTGATTGCCTTCAACAAGGACTTACTAGAATTATGACCCTAGCACCCTAGGGTATAGAATAGAAACTTGTGATACTCATGATCGTTACCTCATGGTAAGATTAGCCAGACTTCTCATGCATGGCGAATTGCAATTACGTGTGCACCCGTAATGGTAATTTACCTTGCATGATCACCCTTAGCTTCACTTACCCCAAGTTAACATCATAGTATTATTTAGATTCAACAAGCACAAATTATATGATGTCCTCCTGTCCATGAGCCAATAGTATTCCAATAGTAGCATGTAATAGCAAGTAAGCATATAAGCATATTATGTCTAATGATAACTGCATATCCGTCATACCTTCAGGATTACAGTCATAACCATGATAGGGTCGGATTTAATATCCGAGATCGAGGCTACGCGTGATCACCGAGGTTCCCTAATAATATGATGTTGTGCGCATACAAGCGAAAAAAATTCTAGCATAACGGTATCCCATGGAGAAAGACTAAGAGTAATAGTGTCTTTCTCGGGATGTTCAGATAATACGTGTATATGTATAAAGTCAAGTATGTAGGAACATACTTGTATATTAAATTCATAGATTTAATATACTTGACCCATTTGCCTTATAGACTTGTGTATTGACCATAGTTTATCACTCATCCCAGAAATCCCCAGGTAGCGTAACTGGTCTCGCAATGAGATTTATACGAATACGCTTGCCTTAGCCCGAAGGCTTTTTTGCCAGGAAATCCAGAACACAGGTGTTTATGTCTCACACAAATCATAAAGAACATTTAGGTAAAATCAAATGCACACAATCCCTAGCATGCATTCTATATGAAGGTTCTTAGGTTATAGTCTAGGTCGAGTTCTCCACCTAATTCTCTATAACCAAGGCTCTGATACCAATCTGTCACACCCTCGCTTATAGCGGAAACACGAGGATGCGACGGACGGGATCGTCATAACACTTGTTATAATTACAGAGACATAATATATGCAAAATCCTCGTGTCATGACGTCGCCCGACACAATGGTGACTTGTGTCGTGGTTAGTCAGTTCCACGACTATCATAGTCTTATTGATTCTATAATCCAAGAGACACAGTGTTCAAATATGAAAACAAATGACAACAATACTAATGCAAATCTATTGAAATCCTGAGGGTCTCTGCTAAGGCATCTGCTCTAGCTATCCTCTCTGATTATGATCACCTGAAAAGATATGCTCAAAAATGTCAACACATAATGTTGGTGAGTTCCGCAGGTTTAAATTGAAAACATGTAATTGATGCTGTATAGAATTTGATGTGGAATCATACTGCAAGTAAAAACCACATAACATGTATTTTAGACAACCAAACCTAATGACGTTATGCATATAAATTAGACGGAATATATTCACCCTTGGCCTGATTGCTGGAAGCTGTGTTGGCAACTCGCAAGTTAACCAATCGTCGAAGGGTGGGGGTGTCAACCCAGTAGTACTACCAATACCTAACCGCGGGTTTCCCAAACCGTAAATTAATGGTTGTAAGAATCCATAGAATAACACCATGTATGTATGCAAAACAGTATCATGTTGATTCCAAGTATGAAAATTGAATATATGATGTACAGCATTGAAAACGGGTGAGCATACTTTTCCCCCATTGATTGAAAACACTGAAAACTTGTATAAGCATAAAAAGGGGTCACGAAACTCACATTGAATTGATGTAATGCACAAAGACTTCACAGAATAAAGCAATGCACGATCAATACCTATTATTGATTATAACTAAGCCTTTAAAACATATTCAGTGCGAATAGATATGTTTGATTGAATTCGAGTCGGTTCGGTTTGACGTCCACGATTAGTTATATATATTTGAGTGGGATTATAAATTTAGTGATTTATATATTTAAGTTTAATTAATTTAAAATATATTTTATAAGAAATAACTTATACTTATATTCGTAAATAATTTGTGAAATTATATGTTGTGTAATTTCTATGATTCTCGTGATTATTTCATAATTAAACACGATTTATTGTTTATTTTTATAAAAATAATTATTTATATTATTTATAAATATTATTTTTATAAGGATTATTAAGGTTTTTAAATAAAATAAATTTACAGAAAATGTTTATGTAGTATTTTAAATAAGGAAAGTTCATAAAATTATTTTTATAATTTTTAAGAATTTTTCTGTATTTTATTGAGGCTTAAAATGGCTTAAAAAATAGTTGAGGTAGCCGGGTTCGAACCCGGGACCTCCACTCACAAACACACCCGTGTACCAGTGAACCAAAGGCCTCAGCCGCGATTAAACTTAGTTCCAATTGTTTTCAAACATGGTTTCCCAGTTTCCCCCAAATCCATATAAACCATAGAATGAATTCGATCAAATTGGACTCGAATTCAATACTGTTAATTTATAATTTCATGGGGCTTTTGTTCCCCATGATAAATCGAGTAGACTCATGCATTTAATTACCTGATTTGATTCGTATTGATGGTATGAACAGATAAGAACAAGCCGCGACAGTGAAGATATTGATTCGAGATGGTTTTGTTGATGATAATCAAATTAACTCCACAGAAAGCTTCTAATCATGCTAATGAGTGAAAGCCCTCTGCTAATTGTAGGTTAGAAGGCTCGGAGAGTGGGGCTTGATTTGTTGCAGGTCGTGACAGAGGGAAGAAATTGAATTCAATGTATGTATGTGTTTCAGGTGCAATTTCCAGTTGTATTCGATTGGGAATTTATATAGGAACGTTCATGTGGAATTAATTTGATTAAAGTAGTATTTTAGTGGGTGTTTAGCCGTTGAACGTTCGGAAAATAAAGTGGATAAAGTTATAGCCGTTAATCGACCGTTTCTACGTGTTTGTGTGTGCATTGAGTTCGATTCTTGTCCACGAAGCGGTTTGATGCAATTTGGGCTGTAAAAATTGGGTTTTTATACGGTTTTGAGGTCGCCAGAATGCTGCCGGAGTTCGGCCGGAACCGGCGCCGGAAAAACGTGGGTGGGCGGGGTTGGTTTTGAAAGTTTTAAAATTACATATTTGGTCCCTGTGGTTTTAGAACTTTATTATTTCATGTATAAACTTGTTTTTATTGTTTCAAAAATGACCAATTGCCCCTCGACTTTATTGTTACTATTATTATTGTTATTATTATTATTGTTATTTCTAATATTGTTATTAGTATTATTATTATTATTATTAATATTTTTATTTTTATTATTTTTATTATTATGATTATTATTATTATTATGATTATTTTTATTATTATTATTACTAATACGAACGTGTATAACTAAAACGATATATATATATATATATATATATATATATATATATATATATATAAATAATAAATACGTAAGAATAGTTCACATACACACGGAACGAGAACACGTAGATAATTCGGTTAAAACAATAATTAGACTATAAGACATACGTGAGGGCAGTTAATACACACGATGAGTTAACGAGCTTAATGCCGATTTGACGGTCTATTGGTGACAGATGCTACACACCATCACATTCATCACATGATCTTCAACAAGAAGAATTTTAGGTTTCCTTTCTGATTTGGGAATATCTTGAATGTTTCTAAAACTTTATTCATTAAATCCATCTGTATCATTTGAACTGTCACACTAATGTGACAGTAACCCACCATATTCTTTGTTTGATATTGTGAGGTGTCACAGGGGGGAAAGAGGGTGAGCGGCCGATTAGGAAAGGGGGGTGTGAGGTTGCTTCTTCTGGTCATCGCCTTGGCCGGAGCATGCTGCCGGAGCTCCGACCATAGCCGCGAAGGTTGCCGGAGGGGGGAAGGGGAAATCGATCGATGGGGGGGGGGATAAGGAAGCGACCGATTGGGAAAAAGGGGGCGCAGGGACTTAGGGTTATTTTTTATGGTTTCCTAAATTGTCGATTTTGGTCCCTCAAGTTTCCACATTTTGTTTTCCAGCCTAAACTTAACAAACTAACTAATCTTTTCAAGAATAAAATTCAATAATACCATTATTAATATTATTTCGCCACTTAGGTTCATTTTGGAAATTTGGGGCGTTACAATGACCTTCCTGCGACTGGCCCCATTCGTGCAGATGGACTCTCAATCGTGCGAATGGATACTACGCGAATGGACCTTATGCGAATGGGCCTCGTACGAATGAGTACCTATGCGACTGGGCTCTCAGTCGCATGACTCCCCATGCGACTGGACCCCCAGTCGTACGACTGCACCCCCAGTCATGCGACTGGACCCTTAATCATGCGTCTGAACCCCAATCGCCCCCCAGTCGGCCGTATGGCCTCCAGTCGGTCACCTAGCCCTAACGGGTGCAGAATGCAGTTCATCCCGAACTGCAGCCGCGACTTTCGACCTCCAAACCCTTCCAAACCTTGTTTGAGCTCAAATCAACCCTTCTAAGCCATAGGGAAACATACCACGACCTCAGTCAAGCATATCCAAGCCCGAAATCAAGCCCCAAACGAATTATACACATACACATACATACATAAACGGGTTTACACCCAAAATACCCAAAAACAATTTTCTGATGTGTTCCAGCCCTAAAATGTCACACCCCAACCTTGACGGCGAAATCGTCGAGATGTGAGGGATAGATTGTTCACAACCAAATAACGCTATATTTAAATGTAAATATTAATATTATCAGTTTCAACAGGAAATACAAACATAAGTCTCAACCATGAAATACGTTCAAACATAAATCAAACATAACATAACATTTTATTTGTTTAACTAGGTCCACGTCCTAGTTTTATTGCAAGCTTCAAAAGACCACTTTAAACTTGGGGGTTACCTGAAACATGATAAAAGTAAAATGTCAACTAAAAATAGTTGGTGAGTCTCCAAGGTTTTCATACATAATATAAAAAGATTACAAGTAGCAATTCATGTCATAGGTTATAAGCTGGTAAGGTTATAGAACACATATCTTTACAACCAAACCTCGACTTGATTACAAGTATATATGATTGGCTAAGTGTATTTAGTTCCCTAGTGCATAAGCATACGGCTCCTAGGAGTCGGCAATACATCGACTTTAGCACCAAATAGGCTTGTCAGGCCCAAAGATCTAAGACGTCGCCAGGCTAGCAATAGTTAATGATTGTAACAAACTATGTATCTCATATAGACACTTACATCACACAAATAACAATGACAAAATATAAAGATGAATTGCAAGTGCTTTACAAGTCTCAAACTTTTATAAGTGTATGATGTATAAGTATCATGTTTCACCCCAAAATGGTGTGAAATACAGTAAAAAGGGACAAGGAAAACTCACTTGTCGAATAAGTATGTAATGATGATTAATAAGAATAATAATAGGCGTCGTTCCAACGTGAATCGTCACAAGTCACCTAAATATGTAATTTACGAGATGAAGATTAAGGTTAATATTATAATTTACGTTCAAATAAAAGTTTGGCTTTCAATAGTTTTAAGGTTTTTAATAAGTAATAAGTTTATAATGTAATTATTTACATTTTTAGTTCATTAAAAGAATTATATAAGTAATTATTTTAGAATTGACTTTAAGTATAAACTATTGATATGATTCACTATTAATCAAGCTTTATAATTATTTAAAACTAGGTGAAACCCAGATCGCGCGTTGCGCGATATTGCATTTCCCTGAGCCGTTTTTCCGAATGTGATTACAACATACATTAGGATACTACTGTTATTTACACGGTGAACCGGTGCCTGCTTTCTATCAGTAGTGCAGCAAAATCAAGGTTCGATTACATTCAATACAGGCTACCACATACCTACTGTTATTTACATAGTCAGCTGCTAGAAGTGTCATGTTAGCAGCGGTCCAAATCATGGTTTTGTTTTGTTCATTATAGTTACACAGCCTGCCTGTTTTATGATGGTCGCAGCTGCCTGTTTGGCATGCTGATGAAGAAGGCTGCGACTCCAAAAGTTCCTTTGTGCAGCTTCCTAGTCTTCTTTTGCCTTTTTCCCTGCTGTTAGGCCTGTGATGTTAGGTAATGTATTTAATGTTAAAAAGCATTGTGTGTGTGTTGGTGTTAGAATCTGTAATATTACTTCTTACTTTCTTTTTGAAATAGAGGGCGTTTTGTTGAAGTGCTTGGTTCAAATCTATGCAGTGAGTAAGTTCCGATTGGTGTTGTTGGTGCAGGAGTATTTGCGATGGGAGTGCCCTCAAGTATCAGGTCGACTTTTATGACAGTGCAACGCATGGTTGCAGCTCGGTTGTTTTTGTTCGCTTGGATATGGAAAATAGCCTCCTTGTTCATAATGCTGTGTAAAGTGTTGTTAGGATTTTCGGTTTGCAGCATCTCCTCACATGTCATTCCAGCAAGTTTTGTAAATGGATTGTTGAAAATTAGTACTGAAATGCTCCCTGTATCATCAGAGATTGTGGCATTGACTCGGTATCTGCATGAGGTTTTGTTGTTATTTTATAATTGAGTGTTGTGATAATGTAAATTTGATAGAAATTTGATATCAAGAAACATCTTAAAGAATGAAAAGATACATTTCTGCTGGATTTGTAATAGTTCCATGACTTGAGCAGAACCATGTATCCCCTGTTTTCAGAAGTCCTTGATCACAGTTGGCGCATCCTATATTATGCCACTCTCTATCAGTATGTATCTCAGATATTGCCGCTTTGATGGTGAATATATTTCCCTGAAATTGTTGCGACTTTTGTAAGATCAAATGCTGTGAAAAAAATATGATATAAATAGTGAATAAATGTAATACAGGTATGCCAAATAAGAGCGCATATTATTTTATCAAAAATGTTTGAAAGCATTATATTTAGAGATGTTGTGGTATGCCTATTAAATCTTTTGTATCTGTGTTTTTGTTGTATATTTTCTGTCTTAAAGCTACAGGATCTAATTTTAAGTAACAAAAGGTTATTTCATTGATATGTTATTTATTCGTGTGCATATATGCAGGTATGTTGTTAACATAGGTATATAAAACATCATTACTGTTTATTATCAATAGCTATTTGATTGACAATCAATCAATAAAGATTGATCTTCACATACCCATATATAAGTTTGTTATTAATATACATATGATTTAGAACTATCTGTGTATGTATATATGTGTCATATACTTTGTAGCATATATGTGTCATATATAAGTTCACAAACAAAACAATCTGTGTATGTATATATGTGTCATACGTTGCTACATGTAAAATAATGGTCTAACGGATACTGCAGAACAACTCGGCCAGCTCTACAACATCTATGATAGCGAGGTCTACGACCAAGAGGGAAAGAGGTCAACCGTTCAGCAAACCAAAAGAGGGCCCCACAAAACTCACAAACCTCATCACAACTTCCTAAATCAACATATTCAGGAGACATAACTGCGCAAACTTCGCTGTTTGCCGCACTATCAGAGTAAATATTATGTTCAATAGACATAGATCCAGCAGACCGTGGGTTCGCTCTGGCGGAGGATCTAAGGACTGAAGCACGACGGAGTGATTGGAGATGTGTTTGATGCTGCACCTAAAAATATTTATAAATATAGCAGCAGACATCAAAGTCTATTGAACACATCTGATAGTGCGGCAAACAGCGGAAATATTTATATTCAACAATTAACACAAAATATACAAATACAACTAAAAACCACACATATGCATGATCCTACAATCAAATCATCAAAGTACCATTACAACAAACACTTCATCCCTGTATCCTGGAGTTGCCTTAGCTTAAGGAAGTTTTCTAACTCCAATAAATTCCACGATTCCATCCTTCTAAGCTGAAAGAATCAAATAAAGTATGCAGATTGGAAGTAAAAAACCCAGATTAATAGCTGAGTTCAATATATGAACAGACAACAACAGTTAACAGACAATCGGAACAAATCTATGTAACAAAAAAATGAATACAACATTCAAGCAGAACCCTAAAACAACCAACAGCAACAACACACCAGGAACCAATACAACTCTCAAACACAACCTTAAAACCGAACCCTAAATTTGTACAGCGTACAACAACAATTTCAATCAGGCCGTAACATCACATAAGACACAGAATAATAAACGCAGAGAAGACGGAGCGATGAACGCTAGAAAAACCAAAGCACACAAAACGGGAGTAAAAACAGAAAGTACAAAGCAATGAGTCGGAAGAAAAGCTTTTACCCGGAACCTCGAGAAGTGCAGGCGGAAGAAATGCAATGAACCGGAAGAAAAGCTTTTACCCGGAACCTCGAGAAAGAGGAGTGCAGCCGGAACTAACAAAACGGAGGGAATGAACCCTCGAGAAGAAAAGCAGGGGTTATGGGACACGTCAACAGGCAAATGAGCAGATGCATAGCACGTGTCCCACCATCCTATTAAAACCAACAAATAAAGCCCACCATCCGAGTGCCTCGAACCAGCGACCCACCAAAAAAAATGAAACCCCAACCAACCGAACTGGGGAGCAAAGACACAACCAACACCAAACATATTTTATTAATACAGAAACAATGAACGTGTAAAAAGAAAAAAAATAGCCCACCAGCGTCCGACAAACAGACGCTGGTTACTGTTCATCACACTATGTTTTTCATAATAGTGTAATGTAATGTAATGTAATTAATAGGAATAATGTTTTGATTAATAATAAATTATTAACCTAAACCTTTAGTTAGTATATTTTAAAAATAATATTTGTAACTAATTCGTGAAATTATAAATTATATAATTTCTACAGTTATCATGACAAAACCTTAATTAATATAATGTCCCAAGCTATTGTAAAGATTTATTGTTTCAAGTCCAATAATTATTTAATTATTTTAAAAGGAAGCAATTTAAATATGAAGGTTAGATATACATTTAAAAAAATAACATTTGGATCAAATGTTTTATTATTTATTATTTGAATAAGAGTTTAATAAGCTAAAACAAGAAAATAATCCAATTGTAATGTTTTTGTTAAGATAAACAAATTTTAAAGTCTATTTTATAAATTATTTAACTAGCTATATTATTGTTTTAATAAAATAGTATATAATATTAAGATATTATAAGAAATAAATTTTCAAAAATTGGTTTGATGTTAAAAAAAATATTTAAAGTTTATAAAAATTATTTTTATATTTATTAAAAATTTTCTAAAATTAAATATATGGCTGAAAAGCCTTAAAAATTACTTGAAGGTGCCCGGGTTCGAACCCGGGACCTCAAGTGTAGAATGAGCACGGGGAACCAGTAGACCAAGGCTTACAGTCGCGGTTGATAATGGTTTTTAAATCTTAAAACCCTTGGATACAAACCTCCCTCGAACACATGAACCCTAGAATTGTTCTTGGATCAAATTGAAATTCAATTTGATGTTGTGAACGGATATATTCATGGGGCTTTTGTTCCCCATGACAAAACGATCATAAACATGTGTTAAATTACCTGGATTGAGTTCGATTTGATGACAGAGAGCCCAAGAACAGGTCGCGGCAGGGGAGGTGATCGAAAGTGTGTTTTCGTGTGTTTTCAGATGCAGTTGAAGATTGTAATCGATTGGAGATGGATATATGATCGTTTATGTGAAGTTAATTCAATTATTATCGTGGTTTAGTGCGATTTGTGGCCCGTAAAGCGGCCGACCACGCGGGGCGGTTCTAGATCGCACTCAATGTTCAAATTTTAAATCGTTTTTGGTGCATGAGTTTGAATCTCCCACGTGAAAATGTCGGGTGTTTAATTTGGTTACAAATCGAGTGGTTTCGGCTGCTGTGGGCTTCGCCGGAGCCGGTGGCCGGTGGCCGCCGGCAAGGATACCAACGGGGAAGGGGGGGCGGTTTGGGTGTTCGAAATAATTACACAAATAGTCCCTGATGTTTTAAATTTTAACATTTTATGTAATAAACTTTTATTTTAAGTTTTTAAATTGACAAAACAACCCCCTGCACTTTAATTCTAAGTTATTATTATTATTATTATTATTATTATTATTATTATTATTATTATTATTATTATTATTATTAATATTATTACCATTAACATTATTGTTATTATTTTATAATTAAACTAATAGTATTATTATTATTATTATTAGTTATTATTATTATTAGTTATTATTATTATTTTATAATTAAACTATTATTATTATTATTATTATTATTTTATTATTTATTATTAATAAAAACTAACTTCAAATTAACTCAAAATTACATGATGTTACAGTCTCCCCAACTTAAAAGAATTTCGTCCCGAAATTAAAAATGAAACTATGCGAATAAATACGGGTATTTCTTCTTCATGTGCTCCTCACGTTCCCAAGTAAATTCAGCGCCACGCTTATTCTCCCAACGAACCTTGACGATTGGGGTTGTGATGGTTCTAGTCTTCTTCATAATGCGATCCATAACTTCAACGGGTTTCTCGACAAAATGTAATGACTCGTCGATCTGGATGTAATCCAACGGGACATGCAGACTTTCGTCAGCCAAACACTTTCTCAAATTCGAGACATGGAACACAGGATGAATTCCACTAAGGTCGGAAGGTAATTCCAGTTTGTAAGCCACTTTCCCAATCCTTTTCAGAATCTTGAAAGGTCCTACAAATCTTGGAGCCAGTTTACCCTTCCTTCTAAAGCGAACAACACCCTTCCACGGTGAAACCTTAAGAAGAACCATCTCCTCAACTTGGAATTCCAATGACTTACGTCGCTTATCAGCATAGCTCTTTTGTCGACTTCTTGCCACTTCAAGGTTCTTTCGGATGATAAAAACTTTATCGGTCATCTCTTGTATGAGTTCAGGACCAGTGATGAAGATTTCACCAATGTTGGTCCAGCAGATCGGTGAACGACATTTACGACCATAAAGTACTTCGAATGGTGCCATCTTTATACTTGAGTGATAACTATTGTTATACGAAAACTCCGCAAGCGGTAGATGCGTATCCCAATCACCACCAAAGTCAAGGACGCACAGGCGTATTAAATCCTCCAGGGTTTGGATCATTCGCTCGGTTTGACCAGATCTAGTTGTGTACCCAAGAGTTCTTGCATAGACAACCAAAAATGTGAAGTGAAACGAGCGTCTCGGTCGGATATGATATGAAGAGGTACCCCATGACGACTTACAATTTCATCAACGTATATACGAGCCAACCTTGATGTCTTGTAAGTGTCACATATGGGTATAAAATGTGCCGATTTGATCAACCGGTCAACGATCACCCATATGCTATCATGTCCTCGAGAGGTTCGGGGTAGTTTAGTTATGAAGTTCATGGATTTGTGTTCCCACTTCCACATAGGAATCTCGGGTTGTTCAAGTAACCCATTTGGACGTTGATGTTCGGCTTTAACCTTCGTACACGTGAGGCACGTAGCTACATAAGTCGTTATGTCTTTCTTCATTCCAGGCCACCAATATTGACCACGCAGGTCCATGTACATCTTATCGGAGCCAGGATGAATAGAATAACAAGTTTGATGAGCTTCGTTCATGACAAGAGTACGAAGATTATCACGATTTGGAACCCAGATTCGATTCGCGAAGTACATCAACCCATTAGGTTTCGTCTCCAGTTGAGTTAGAAGTTTATGCTCCAGTTCATCCCTCATTCTTCCTTCTTGTTGAATCATCTATTGAGCCTCCAAGATACTAGACTCGATGTCACTATCTATTCTCAAATTTTGTAGCAGTACGGTAGCCTTATTGACATCTAGTCGAATTTCAGTATCGAATCCTCTCAAGGTATCAAACCACTGTCGTCGATCGCGAATCTCTTGAAAAGAGGTCATCTTGTTATGGACTTTACGACTTAGTGCATCGACTACGACATTTGCCTTTCCAGGGTGGTAACGAATGTCACAGTCATAAGCACTAATCAACTCAACCCAACGACGTTGTCTCATATTGAGATCTTTTTGATTAAAAACGTGTTGAAGGCTTTTGTGATCGGTGTAGACTATACATTGCGTACTATAAAGGTAATGTCTCCAAATCTTCAAAGCAAAAACAACAGCACCAAGCTCAAGATCGTGTGTTGTGTAATTCACCTCATGAACCTTCAGTTGTCTTGATGCATAAGCTATGACCTTTCCTCGTTGCATAAGAACAGAACCAAGACCTTGTTTTGATGCATCACAATATACAGTGAAATCATCATTTCCATCGGGTAGGGTCAAGATAGGAGCATTGCACAGTTTGTGCTTTAACGCTTCAAGAGCTTCCTCTTGCTCGGTCCCCCACTCGAATGGTTTATTCTTTTATGTCAAGGAAGTGAGCGGATTCGCGATCCTTGAGAAGTTGACGATGAATCGCCGGTAATAACCAGCAAGACCAAGGAAAGAACGAATCTCGGTCGGAGTCATGGGAACACACCAATTCTTCACAGCTTCCACCTTTGCAGGATCAACGTGAATTCCTTGGCTTTTCACCACATGTCCTAGAAATTGAACTTCCTCGAGCTAGAAGTCACACTTCAAGAACTTCGCGTACAATTGCTCCTTCTTCAATAGATCGAGGATTTGACGGAGATGAAGTTCGTGATCGGAACGGGACTTGGAATAAATAAGAATGTCGTCGATGAAAACGATGACAAATTTGTCTAGGTATGGCTTGCACACCCAGTTCATAAGATCCATGAAGACCGCAGGAGCATTTGTTAAGCCGAAAGGCATAACCATGAACTCGTAATGCCCATACCGAGTATGGAATGCAGTCTTTGGAATATCATCGTCGTGGACTCGCAGTTGGTGATAACCCGAATGCAAGTCGATTTTTGAAAAGATTGCAGCTCCTTGAAGTTGATCGAAGAGATCGTCGATACGAGGAAGAGGATACCGGTTCTTGATGGTCAACTTGTTGAGCTCCCGGTAATCGATACACATACGGAATGACCCATCTTTCTTCTTCAAAAATAAGACAGGTGCACCCCAAGGTGAAGAACTAGGGCGAATGAAACCCTTATCGGTCAACTCTTGCAGTTGACTGGCTAGTTCTTGCATTTCAGACGGTGCAAGACGATAAGGCGATTTAGCCACAGGGTTCGCACCAGGGATTAAGTCAATCTTGAACTCAACTTCTCCCACGGGAGGTAAACCACTAAGGTCATCGAGAAATACTTCAGGAAAGTCTCGTACGATAGGGACATCCTTAAGTTCTTTCCCTTTGACTTTGGTGTTGACTACATAGGCCAAGAATGCCGGATAACTCTTGCTTAGGCACTTCCGAGCTTGAGTGCATGACATATGCTTGAGTCCTTTGGAAGACCGTTCATCGAACACCTTCAACGTGTCCCCGGAGGGTAAGGGCATGCGAATGCACTTCTCGAAGCAAATGATCTCGGCATGGTTCTTAGATAATCAATCCATGCCAATAATGATGTCGAAGCTCCCGAGCTTCATAGGAATGAGGTCGATAAGAAATTTGTGGTCGTCGAGATACAATAGACAATCGCGGATGACCATGTCGACAATGATCGGTTTCCCATCGGCAACTTCAACGGTGAGAGGTCTTTCCATATTCGTGCGAGACTTAGCAAGTGTCGGTTCGAATTCTAAGGAAACAAAACTCCTATCGGCACCTGAATCGAATAATACGTAAGCATAGATGTCATTAATAAGAAACATACCATTCACCACATCGTTGTTCGCCTGAGCTTGGTTCGCATTGATGTTGAAGGCACGTCCACGAGCTTGTGGAACATTGCCCACAAGACGAGGGCACTGTGGGCGGAAGTGACCAGGTTCTCCATAGTTGTAGCAACCACGATTTGTGACCACGGCGGCATTGTTAGGTGCACGGTAGCAAGTTGCCACCAAATGACCATATTTACCGCAATAAGTGCAGATACGACACGGTTGATTCCCCGGATGATGATACCTACACGTGTTGCACATAGGTTGAGGACCCGCATAAGCCTTGCCACGGGCACTTGTGTTGCCGGTGTAGCCCCGGGAATACACTGTCTTTGGGGTGGCTTAGGAGCAGCCACTGCGTAGTTCCGTGCCTGTACAAACTTCCTTTTCTTGTTATCAGGCTTGACCTCCTTGACCTCCTCGGGGGCCGTCTTCTCAGTTTTCTTGGCACCCTTTGCAGACATAGTACCCGCTCGGATATGGTTCTCCGTCAATGGGCAGTGATGGTGATGGCTTCTTCCAAAGTTGCGGGTCGACTACCCACAACGGCATCCTGAATCTGAGGCGGCACACCCTTTATGAATTTCTACATATTACGTGAAACAGTATCCACCATGTGTGGCAGCAGTATACTCAACTCGTGATGGCGGGTAGAATACGCCAGATGATTCCCGCCATCCTGTTTCAGGTTCTAGAATTCCTCCTCTAGCTTCTGGATTTCACTTCTTGGGCAAAACTTGGCGATGGCTATGTTTTTGAATTCCTCTCAACTTAAGGCCAAGATTGCGTCGGGGCCTCGGTTTCTCTTTTTGCTGTTCCACCACGTTAAGGCCCTTTGCTGCAGCATACTGGTGGCATACCTCACCTTGAGTGCTTCGGGGCACTCACAATTGACGTTGGTGTTCTCCATCCCCTCAAACCATTCTAAGAGACCGGTGGCACTTTCCTTGCCACTGAAAATGGGAGGCTTGCATGAACTAAAGTGCTTGAAGGTGCAAGACTTGTTGTTACGGCCTTGGTTTGCACTATTTTCCCCTTGGCCGTTGCTGTGGTTCGCGACGTTGGCGATCATAGTGTTGCTGATTTTAGCCACCATATTCGGGATGACCGCAACCATTTACCGGCAATCATGGTGGCAAGCTTACGGTCGGATCTTCCTCGGTTCCCGTGATGGCGAGACATGCTGGAAAATACGAATTGGATTAGGAGCGGGAAAAAGGGCAATAAGGATAGACAGTTAAAGTAAGAATCATGAATTATACGGAATGTTTCCTGTCGGTAACGCATCTCCATTTGGAAACGTTGACACGTCAAGGTAAATTGACCCATTTGCCTTAGAAACGTGTATGTGTTGACCATAGTTTATCACTCATCCCAGAAATCCCCAGGTAAGCGTAACTAATCCCGTAGGATTTATACGAAATGCTTACCTTAGCCCGAAGGCTTTTTGCTAGGAAATCCAGAATACAGGTGTCTATGTGTCACACAGTATTTCTTAGGTTCATGAAATCAAAACCTTAATGAGATTTATATAGATTAGACATAACGCCTAAAGATCCAAGTCATAAGCATAAGTATAAGATTCCGCGTGTCGTCGAGAATAAGATTAAGAGGTTTCATGTTTGGGGAGAGTCAAGGAGTCAAATATAAGCTTTGGGAGACATGTAGCAATGTTTAGGCAATCCTATGCTAAGGCATCAAATTGCACATAAGGAGACATAGCATTATGTAGCATGTAAACTATATAATTTACAAGATAGAAATATAATTCTATAAGGTTCATGCATATGCTATAGTGTAGGTCACCATTTCTAATACCTAAATCTCTATAGTTATGGGCTCTGATACCAATCTGTCACACCCCAACCTTGACGGCGGAATCGTCGACATGTGAGGGATAAGATTGTTCACAACCACATAACGCTATATTTAAACGTAAATATTAATATTATCAGTTTCAACAGGAAATACAAACATAAGTCTCAACCATGAAATACGTTCAAACATAAATCAAACATAACATAACATTTTATTTGTTTAACTAGGTCCACGTCCTAGTTTTATTGCAAGCTTCAAAAGACCACTTTAAACTTGGGGGTTACCTGAAACATGATAAAAGTAAAATGTCAACTAAAAATAGTTGGTGAGTCTCCAAGGTTTTCATACATAATATGAAAAGATTACAAGTAGGAATTCATGTCATAGGTTATAAGCTGGTAAGGTTATAGAACACATATCTTTACAACCAAACCTCGACTTGATTACAAGTATATATGATTGGCTAAGTGTATTTGGTTCCCTAGTGCACAAGCATCCTACTCCTAGGAGCCGTATGCTTGTGCACTAGGGAACCAATACACTTAGCAAATCTTATATACTTGTAAACAAGTCGAGGTTTGATTGTAAAGATATGTGTTCTATAACCTTACTAGCTTATAACCTATGACACGAATTGCTACTTGTAATCTTTTCATATTATGTATGAAAACCTTGGAAACTCACTAACTATTTTTAGTTGACCTTTTATTTTTATCATGTTTCAGGTAACCCCCAAGTTTAAAGTGGTCTTTCGAAGCTTGCAATAAAACTAGGACGTGGACCTAGTTAAATAGATAAAATGTTATGTTATGTTTTGATTTATGCTTGAACGTATTTCATGGTTGAGACTTATGTTTGTATTTCATGTTGAAACTTATAATATTAATATTTACATTTAAACATAGCGTTATGTGGCTGTGAACAATCTTAACCCTCACATATCGATGATTCCGCCGTCAAGGTTGGGGTGTGACATAAAATCATTCAAAAACATGTAAAAGGGTCCTAGAACTCACACAAACGACCACAACGAGAAGAGCTTCGATTTGGCTTGCTACACGACGATTTTGCACGCTCGAACCAAGCTTTCTTCTTCTCTTCTCCCTTTTCTCTCTTCTTTCTTTCTTTGGCTGGGTTTTCCCAAGAGTGGGGAGGATGTGGCTGCTCTCCCCCTCTTAATCCTCCATTTACCCAACTTTCACACGTTGACGAGTTTGGTCCCTCGACTTTGGACTTTATTTATTTATTTATTTATCTTTTTTTTTGTCGGCTTCAAACGAAATTTCCGGGTGTTACAATATTAATATCATTATCATTATTATTATCGTTGTTGTTATTGTTGTTGTTGTTGTTGCTGGTGCTGCTGGTGCTGCTGGTGCTGCTGGTGCTGCTGGTGCTGTTGCTGTTGCTGTTGTTGCTGCTGGTGCTGCTGCTGCTGTTATTATAACTATATAAATACTTAGTAGTTATATACTTAAGTTTTTAAATAAAAATACTTCAATTAAACAATATTAAGTTATAATAATATAAATAATAAAGGTATATATTTTAATATTAATTTAAAGCATTATAAATAAAATAGTATTAAAATAAATATATATTAAAGAATGTATTAGTTAGGATAAATTTATTAAATATGAGAAAATTAGGAACTATTATATTATAAATATGTCATCATACGTTTTATATAATAGTATAGATAAAATAGGTATAGATTATTATTATCATCGTTAGTATTAAAATATTTAATAATTAAATAGTTAAGTACTCAAATTAGATACTACTTATTTATAAATTTTATTATTACCATTATTATTATCATTATTATTATTATTATTATTATTGTAATAAAAGTATTAGTACTTATATAGTTAAGTATTCAAATAAGATAATACTTATTGATAATTTTAAATATTAATTTAAATTATTATAAATAGTAAAATATATAATATAGTGAATTAAACAATCTCATATTATTAAATAATGTATTAATAATATGAATTAATTAATTAATATATTGATTAGAAGAATTTTAATAAATGATGGATAAAATAGGAATAATTGCATATAACATTTATACCTAATGCTTAATAAGTTGTCTTAGGTGTCTTAATTATTTTGAAATTACATTTGTGTCCCACCTTTATGTATTATATTGTAGTATAGATATAGATAACCCTACCCATACCATTAAACCACAGTTAGTTTTTTGTGTAGTTCTCTAATTGATTTATTTGTGTAGTAAAAAAGTTCCAGAAAAAAAATAAAATTGTAACAATAGTACTTTAATCAATGACACTTTTAACTTTTAATTTAGTTGAAAATGACAATTGCGGTAGCATAACAATCATCCATTTACACTCGTTTTGCACTTATTTTTTACTTGTTCCGCTTGTGTTTTTTCAATTCATCTATAATTACCATTGTGTGTAAAATCGACTAAACATCAAATGAAAGATTATTTTACTGAGATTTATTTTAACAACAAAAAGGACACATGAATTGTTATTGGTTAATTGGTACTTTGGTGGTGTAAATTATTACTAGTTATAAATAATAATTTATATTATTAAAATATAATTTACATAAATACATAATAATATAATAATATGCTAAACTCTAATATATTTGTCCCATTTTATTAAGAAAAAGTCCCTCAACCCAATTTAATATATTAAAGTGCCCCTAACAAACATGGTCACTCATATCCTAGAATAAGCTTTTCGCTATATTCTAGAATAAAAAATGTTGGTAGTGAAACCCATGTATAAAAATCTTCATCCTGAAAAATATATTACGTTGATTATTTAACTTTTGAAGATCGACCCATGTGCGTTTGGAGATGTTCGGGACCACGCTGTTGGAATTTTGGACACAAAATAATTATATTTATGTATTTGTTATATAAATAATTATTTATTTATTGGTTTAAGTTCTCGTTTTGTAACGAACAATACCGTGTCCAAACTGAAGCCAAGATAAATTAGAAATCGATTCTCGAAGTTGAATGGTCGGAATGAAAAAAATGAAATTTGGGTGATTATAGTAGGAAATTTGATTAACATGTATGTTTTATGTTTTGATCAAGTTTTTTAATAAATATTATGAATGTTTATCATAGATCATAACTTTTATTAAAATTGGTATTAAACATATCATGAATAAAATGAAAGTTTAATTTGGTCTTATAAAACATTTCATAAATCAAATGAAAGTTTTGATTGTGAATCATAAACCTCATATTAATGTGAAGTCTATAGCCTGAGTATATAACTAAACTCATGATGAGAAAAGAAAAAAAAAAATTTATTCTCTTTAGTGTTAATAAGTTTTATAGAATTTAGAGAGAAACACTCTCTAAATTGTTCTTCCTACACCATCATCTTTAACCTTTTTCCATATAACATCATACCACATGTTTTACCCGGTGATCTCTCGGGCCCGAGGCACTTTCCGGCAGTACATACTGCTTTGCCTGTTGTACCCTGACGTGTTGTCTTGAGTGAAGACTCGAAATCTATTTTAAGGGACCCGTGCCTAACACGATCCTCAGCCACAACCGTTAATCTTTTGTTTTTGTTAATTGTTGCAGTCAAGAGGTATAGTTGAAGACTCAAACGTGATAAAGACTCGTGTCAAGAATGCTATATGAAGAATCGTTGGAGTATATATTAAATAAGGATATTCAAATCAAGTTTGATACATAACTATTGTTATATTTATTTTTCTAGTCGTATTTATAAACGGTATTGTACTAGAATATTTTCCATTGCTAATGAGAGTATCGTTAGAATTACTATTTTTAATATAAAAGTAAACCTATCTCCTACAATCTTAAAACAGATTTTGTGATAGGATTTTTAAAACCTTATAACTATGGTTTTTAGCTTCACGAAATGTTAAAGAAAATATTATTTAAGATTTTTTTTAAATCAAACAATTTTTTTTTGGGAAATAACGTGGTACAACGTTGTGTTTGGATTTTTAATAAAGAGTGGAGTACAATATAATATCCAAATACCGTGTTACCAAACGAATGTTTTGATTCTATCTTGTGTTAAAATATTTTTGTAAATGTTTAACAATCTAGCATGTGTGTTAGAGATGGTTTAGTTTCTAAAAACCTTTAGGAAATCATGGGTTTATAGTTTTAAAACTATTTATGACTACAATGATACTGATTTTTCATCTAGAAAGAAATTAAAACTAGTGCTTTACAAAAAAAAGAGAAATCGTTTATTTTATATGAGCCGAGAAGCTTACAAACGATTTTGTAATAGTTCAGATCTAACGAGCATGTTAGAAGCGAGTTTATTGTATATAAACTATGTTTTGTACTTGTTTCTTTCTAACAAACATGTTAGAATCGGTTTATATTTTGTATATCGAAAAGCTTTAAAATGATTTATGTAATCGTTTAATTCTAACGAGTAAATTAGAATTGGATTATTTACATAAATCAAAAGCTTTAAAGCCATCTTTGTGTTCTTTTATTTCTAATGTGCGGGTTAAGTGGTTATTTTAATCAATATGCATAAAAGGTTATTTGTGATCATTTATTTTCTAACGAGCGTGTTAGAAAACGGTTAACTACTCATGTGAGAAGTAGCACGTCTCGAACCACAAAATAGTCTTATAAGATTATTCATAAAAGAAAAACAAACAACCCGACGTTATAGAAATAATGGCTCAAATACAACTACTTATGATTAAGATAGTGTATACACAACGTTATTGTTGTTTTTTTGTTTTTTGATCGGTTTTTACTATTTAAATTTAGAGTTTCAAGATGAAATAAAAAACTTGATCGTATAAGTGCATGAAGTATTATTAAGGGAGTACGTGAAGACTTGCCATAAAATTGATATCATTGCTACAATGATGAAAGTGTTATAGATATTAACACTTTGATATTTGATGTCTACATGAAATTTTATCCTTTTTAATTATTATTAAAATGTGTTTTATACTTAACTTTTTAATTTCGGTTGTATTATTATTTGTGTTCAATATCTTAAGATAACACATGCAATATTTATAGCGAAATAAATCAATTTTGGTTAGAACATTCAAAATGATTTTGAGGGAAATAATTTTAAACGTTAATTATATAACGTTTAAAAAATATATAACTTCAAACGGATAGTGCAATAAGAGATTTTCATAGGAAACAACTTGAGAGTTGTTGAATTGTTTAAGTGTCGAAGATGAGACATCAAATGTTTTATTTTATAATGAGATCGAAAATATGATGAGTATACTAAGATGAAATACACAAGCATGAGATATACTGATAAACTTCTTTGAAGTTATCAAAAAATTCACAAGTGTGGATAAATCTACATATGAAAGCAATATATGTTATCTTTAATGAATTTAGCTAAATTCATTTTAAAAGATCTAAATGTAGATGCGTCTACCATCTTAATGTTGTTTGACTATGTGAAGGATTTTATTTCCTTTGGGAAAGTATCCTAGTTATTAATAGCTTAAAGAGAACAACAAGACATGTATGCCAATAACTCCAAGCAAACTTTATGAATTGCATAATATTGAGTGCCAATGTGTTTGACACTGTATTAATATAATACTGATTGTATACGAGTCTTTATAAGTTAAAGGAAGATAGAAAGAATTAAGAATTATTGTTAAGTCTTTATAAGTTAAAGGAAGATAGTGCGCTTTGCACTTCAAACACTCATACTGATGTGCTTGAAAGTCGGCTGAGTAGTTTTGACAGATTGTATGGAGATCTCAGTTTTAACACAATGCCAACTACTGAAGTGTGTGTATATAACACTCCGAATTTTTTTAAAAGAAGAGTAAAGAAAAGTATCTAGAAAGAAAAGAATATGGACACAAGTAGAAGGGGCCAAAGTGTAAAAAGGTACAAACCTTATTATTTTATTATATAAATGGGTATAGCTGCCTATTTTGGTTTCATCATCCTCATCCTCAGCTGAAAAAGAAGAAGAGAGAGGAAGTTCTTGGTTTTAGAGAGAGAAAGATGAAGAAGAAGCTACAAAGGTAAGTTTTCTTGAGTATATGTTCGATTTCAATTGAATTCACAAGCGGTTAACCGAATTCTTGGTGTTTTAGAGTTGGTGTTCGAGACTTTGGAGTTGAATTTGCTAGTGAAAGTGTCTAGTTCGAAGATTTGCTTTAGGTGAGTTTCTAGAACCCCTTTTTTACTGATTTTAAAGTGTTTGGGTCTATTATGCATACCAAGTAAACGTTTTTAAAAGAATCCATGTGTTTACATCTTTATGTTTGAAAAATGATGTGTGTATGTATGTTTTAGAGTTTGTTTATGGGTTAGGATTGATGTTTAGCATGTTCAAGAGCCTTAGCATGTTAGATTTGTGTAAGGCCCCGTTACCGGGCACCTCACAGTTGGTTATTCATCGTACTTCAAACATATAGTTTACATATACTAAGTAGAATAATGCAGCGGAATAGATAAAAGTACGTTCTCATTTCATCATAAAAGCTTTTACAATGTACTACATCGTTGATTTGAATACAAAATACATATTTTCTACTTATTACATAACTTTACAATGATTGTTGCGGAAGCATATGAAACCGAGGATTTCTTAAGTAATCCCGTTTATTTGAATCCTCAACAATAAAAAAGGTCATAAACAGTGACCTCTAGTACAAAAACATTAAAACTAAATTTAAAGAAGATTCCTTAAGTAATCCCGTTTATCGGGATCCTCAAGGAGTACTTGCATGCAACATATTGTGCAGCATTATCAAAAGGAGAATGTCATCCCAAAAGAGCTGAGTAGCCGCCTCGTGCCATCCCCAGCAACACTACCGGCCAACTGGAAACACATAAAAAGTCAGCATTGCTGAGTGAGTCCTATTTTTATAATAATCATACTTTGTTATTACTAATAACCGTTCTTTTCTTTTACGTGATCATACATCATACGTACACATAGATAATATCTTTATTATCTCTTTCGTTCGTTCATTCATTCGTTCTTTACATCATTATCATTCAGTTCTTATTTAGATCCTGTCAGGCTTTACCCACTTCATGGCACATAGCCACGATTACTGTGGTCGAATGACAAGGATCCCGTTTCGTTCGTTCTTTACATCTCATCTTACACATTGGATATCTTTTGTACCAATACCATATGCTATACCCCAATCAGTCTTAGCTACTGGGCCGAAGTCATTAAAAGAACAGCAAGCGTATGCCACAGTACTAGAGGTAAGCGGTAGAGGCACCATACATATGGTCAATCACAAAGAAAGACCCGTTTTCCTTATCCAATGCTTGTAAGGTGTCTTTCGTTCATTCATTAATGCATGTATTCGTCATCATATTTCTTTTTCATTCATTCATTAATACATGCATTCATCGTCATGTTTCTCGTTCATTATCTTTCACTTTACATTACATAATACTTTGTTCATTCATTTTCATAATACGTAAAGTTTTAGGAAAGATAAACACGTATCGAAACAAGGGATATTGACATATACAAGTCATCAATCATCATCATTTTATAAGGCCACATCATACTTGACATACATACATCATTCATACACACGCACTACTATCGACATCGTGCCCAACATAACTTTTAAGCCTCGTCGGCACTATTTGGGCGACTGAGCATACTTCAGTCGCATGGCCTCCATGCGACTTAACGTTAGCAATTGGACTACTATGTGACTAGTTCCTCAGTCGTACGAATGCACCTGTGCGACTAAGCACATAAGCAACTGGACCCTCAGTCGTATGATTAGTCGTGCGACTGAATCTACAGCCCTACGATTGAGCCCCAGTTGTGCGTATGAACCTCAGTCGTCCGAATGAACCTCAGTCATCCCTCAGTCGTACGATTGACCCTCCAGTCGCCTAACCCTAACTGTGCAGCGACTGGAGTTCATCTCGAACTGCAGCCGCGACATACGGCTCTAAAACCCTTCTAAACTCATCTCAAACCCGAATTAACCCTCCCAAACCTTAAGGAATCATACTAGGACATCATACAAACTTATACAAGTTCAAATTCGTACTTTAAACACACTAAACATGATTACACCCAAATGGGTCAAACATACACTTTACAAAAATCGGGTTTTACATGTGATCCAGCCCCAAAATCATTTGAAAACATGTAAGTGAGGGGTCCTAGAACTCACACAAGCAAGTAGAAGATGAAGAGCTCCATTTGGACTAGTTGCTCGACAAGTTTCACGCCCGAATCACGCCTTTCTCTCTTTTTCCTCTTCTTTCGCTCTTTTCTCTCTTTTCTGACTGAGTTTGCGAGTATGGGAGAGGGTAAGAACTGCCCTCTCCCTTAAATACCCCTCGTCCAGTCGCCCGAGTTCTAGTCGCGTAGGCACTTCAGTCGCCTGAGCTTCATACGATTGGACCTTCAGTCGTACGATTGTCATGCGTATGGAGCTCCAGTCGTGCGACTCCATGCGTATGAAGCTCCAGTCGCCTGGTATCCATGCGCCTGAGCCTCCAGTCGCCTGACACTTTAGAAAGGAAAATTCCGGGTGTTACAAGTCCACCCCCCTTATTTAGGTTCGTCCCCGAAACCTGTTATTCCTCGAACAAGCGTGAGTAATGCTGCCTCATTTCATCTTCTGTCTCCCACGTTGACTCGGATCCCTTCCTGTGCCTCCACTGTACACGCACAAGAGGAACTACTTTATTTCGTAGCCGCTTCTCTTTTCTGTCAATGATTGCCACTGGTTGCTCCACATAATTGAGCCGTTCATCTACTTCGATATCCTCCAGTGGAACAATCATGTCTTCGTCTGCCAAACATTTCCTCAGACGAGATACGTGAAATGTCGGGTGAATTCCACTTAACTCATCTGGCAATTCCAACCTATAGGCCACCTCTCCTACTCGAGCAATGATTCGGAAAGGGCCTATATACCGCGGACTCAACTTGCCTCGCTTGCGGAACCTAATGATACCCTTCCAAGGTGAGACCTTCAACATAACCCGGTCACCCACCTAGAACTCAATCGGTCTTCGTCGTTTATCGGCATACGACTTTTGTCTGTCCTTGGCTGCCTTCATATAGGCCTTGATCCTTTCTAGCTTTTCAGTCGTTGCCTCGATCACCTCGACGCTCCCCAATTCCTTTTTACCAATATCACCCCAACATACGGGTGTCCTGCATCTCCTACCGTATAGCATTTCATAAAATTGGCATGCCAATACTGGCATGATAGCTATTGTTGTACGTGAATTCAGCTAACGGCAGGTGGTCGTCCCAACTTCCCCCAAAATCAATCACACATGCCCGGAGCATGTCCTCTAATGTCTGAATGGTCCTTTCCGACTGACCATCAGTTTGAGGATGATAAGTCATACTAATATGTAATCACGTCCCCATGGAAGCGTGGAATTTCTTCCAAAATTTGGATGTAAACCGAGTGTCGCGATGAGACACAATTGACACCGGTACACCATGACGAGTCACAATCTCTTTGATGAAAAGATCGGCCAACCTCTCGGATGAGTATGTCTCGCGTATCGGTAGGAAGTGAGCACTCTTAGTCAAGCGGTCCACAATCACCCATATGGCATCATACCCTTTCAGGGTACGCGGCAGCTTCGTAATAAAATCCATGGTGATGTGCTCCCACTTCCATTCCGGTATATCCAAAGGTTGAATCTTTCCATACGGCTTTTGATGCTCGGCCTTCACCTGTAAGCAAGTAAGGCACTTACCCACATACTCCACCACATCGCGCTTCATACTCGGCCACCAATAGTCTTTCTTCATGTCTTGGTACATCTTCGTGGCACCGGGATGAATGGAGTATTGAGTCTTGTGGGCTTCATCCATAATCTTTACCCGTAGATCCCCAAAACGAGGAATCCACATCCGCCCAAACCAGGTTCTAACACCGAATGTGTTTTCACCCAACTCCACGACCAGGCCTCTCATTCTTTTAGAGTTAAGATGATTGTCTTTCAAAGCCTCATTTTGAAACTCTTTGACCTGTTTCATCACGTCGGGGGTCATGATCAGCTGGTACGCCTTCACAGAAATTGGCTCGGGCCTCTCCTTTCGGCTAAGGGCATCTGCCACCACGTTGGATTTGCCCGGATGGTAATGGATCTCACAATCATAATCCTTTATGAGCTCCAACCATCGCCTTTGCCTCATATTCAAATCTTTTTGCTCGAAAAAGTACTTCAAGCTCTTGTGGTCGGTAAAGATAGTGCACTTCGTCCCGTAGAGATAGTGCATCCAAATCTTCAGTGCAAAGACCACGGCTGCTAGCTCCAAGTCATGAGTAGGGTAATTAACCTCATGAACTTTCAACTGTCGGGATGCATAGGCTATAACCTTTCCTCTTTGCATTAACACACACCCCAGTCCCGAGTAGGAAGCATCAGAATAAACCACCAGATCCTCACTTCCCTCAGGCAACGACAGAACGGGAGCTTGGGTCAACCTCGCCTTCAGTTCTTCAAACGCCTTTTCCTGAGCTTGACCCCATACAAACTTCACATCCTTCTGGGTCAACTTGGTTAGTGGAGAAGAGATTTTGGAAAAGTCTTGGACAAACCTTCGGTAGTAGCCCGCCAAACCCAAGAAACTTCAGATTTCGAATGGCGTCTTCGGAGACTTCCATTGCATTACCGCTTCCACCTTTGCCGGATCGACCATAATACCCTCCGGATTCACCACGTGGCCCAAGAACTGAACTTCGCGCAACCAAAATGCGCATTTGGAGAATTTAGCATACAGCTTCTCCCTCCTCAACGTCTCCAGAACCTCTCGAATGTGTCCGGCATGCTCAGTCTCGCTCTTTGAATAAATTAGGATATCATCGATGAACAAAATCACTGACTTATCCAACATCAGCCGGCACACCCGATTCATCAGGTCCATAAAAGCAGCTGGCGCATTGGTCAAACCAAAAGACATGACAAGAAACTCGTAGTGACCATAGCGCGTGCGAAAAGCTGTTTTAGGGATGTCCTGCTCTCTCACCTTTAGTTGAAGGTAGCCCGATCGAAGATCTATCCTTGAAAACCAGCTGGCACCCTGAAGTTAGTCAAACAGATCGTCAATTCTCGGCAAGGGGTATCGGTTCTTCACCGTCAACTTGTTCAGCTCACGGTAGTCGATGCACATCCTCATACTACCGTCTTTCTTCTTCACAAACAGGACCGGAGCACCCCAAGGTGAGATACTCGGTCTGATGAACCCCTTATCTAGCAGCTCTTGCAACTGCCCCATCAACTCTTTCATTTCCGTCGGAGCCAATCGATACGGTGCTTTGGCGACAGGTTGAGCACCTGGTATCAAATCAATCTGAAACTTGATCTCTCGGTCAGGCGACACTCCCGATAAGTCTTCGGGAAACACATCCGGAAAGTCACACACAACCGGAACATCGGACAGTTGTGGTGTCGGCGCTTCTACATCCTTCACATAACATAAGTAGGCGCTACATCCACGCCTCATACATTTTCTCGCCACCGCCATTGAGATCACCTTCGGAATCATCGTGACCCGATCCCCATGAACAGTTACCGGACTCCCGTCAGGCGCTATCAGACGAATCATTTTCTTTCGACACACTATGTTCGCCTCGAAGTCCGCCAACCAATCCATCCCAAGCACCAAATCAAAGGCACCCAATGTCATCGTGAATGGTCTAACCGGAAATTTGTGGCCCTCTAATTCCACATCACAACCCTCTATTACTTCGGAGATCCTGGTCGACTTACCTATCGTAGTTTCTACCTCAAACGATACGTCAACGCGTCTACTTCTAACAGGCATTTTGGCACAGAAAACAGCAGAAATAAAACTCCTACTGGCACCTAAATCAAATAATACAGAGGCTAAGGTTTGGTTCACCAAGAACGTACCGAACACAACATCAGGGTCCGTTCTAGCCTCCTCTTGTGTCATCGTGAATGCCCTAGCGCTTGCCCTCGGCCCTTCACTTGCCGTCTTCTTCGCCCCCGAACCCTCAGCCCTCGGCTTCTTACAGTCTCTGCTCATATGACCACTTTCCCCACAGTTGAAACATTTGCCTGTCCGGCAATCCTTGGCCATATGCCCTGTCTTCCCACACTTAAAACAGATGTTTGATCCCCACTTGCACTCCCCCGAGTGCTCTCTCCCACATTGGCCACACTTCCTCAACCCTTCTCCTGACATGACCACACTATGGTCATCCACCCGTCCCTTCTTGTTACTCGTCAAAGTATCACCTCGGCTCAACCTCTTTCCCTGCCAATTTCTCTCACCAACTCCCTTCTTACTACCCTCAGCCTTCACCACCACAGCTCGCTCATCATATAACCTCCCTGCCAAATACACTGCTGACCTAAAGGGGTCATTCGAGTAGAAATCAAGTGCCTGCGAATGTCAGCTGGCAACCCCTGAATATATCGATTAATCCTTCGAGGCACCGACGTCACCTGATTCAGCACCATTCTCGCCATCTCGTTAAACTTGGTGGTGTACTGTTGGTGGGTCATTGTCCCCGCCTCCAACTGCAGGAACTCTCTCAATCTTATCCATCTCTCGACGAGGACTGAACTCCTCTATCACCATCCTTTTCAGCTCGGCCCACTTCATTCTTCCAATGGCCCTGCTACCCTCGGCTTGGACTATGTTGTCCTACCAGCATAAAGTCGAACCCGTGAACGAGTGGGTAGCAAACTTCACCTTTTTGTCCTCCCGGCACTCACTAATATCAAGGACAGCCTCCATTTCTCTCACCCATTAGTGAGCAGCAGCAGCGGTGCCAGTACCATCAAAAGTAGGGGGCTTGCACCTCATAAACGCCCCGTAGTTACAGCCTCATGCTGACTCGTGCACAGGCTCCTCCTCCTCTTCCTCTTCATCATCAGAATGAACCGTTTCTGGCTCTTGTTGCTCCCGTCTTCCTGAGGACCTATTCCTCTCTTTCCTTTCTCCTTCTCGGACTGCCTTTATCACCTTGATCACCACAGACGGTAAAATCGTCTGCATGACCTGATGTACTTCCTCCACCACTGCCTCTTTTACCGAGGCTCTCAAATTGGCGCTTTCTTCAGCACCCTCCTGATGAGGAGTATCGGGTTCTTCATGAACCACTTTCTCCACCCTAGGTCTTCCTCTTATGGCTCGTGGTTCGGCACCACGTCCGCCACCACCTCCACCCCAGGAAGCTTTAGAAGATCTACCCCCAGCCATTCTCTATCACACACTGAAAGATTCAAATACCAACACGGTCATTCAAGGAAATAGCTCAGTTTATGTCAAGTATAGTAAGTCCCTAATTACAGTGGCTAGTTGTGATTAGCCACTTACTTTACTCTTCGTACCCCGAGCATTACCTGTCCTAACTACATTAGTATCTAGATCTAACAGTAACACGTAAACACATAACATGCGCACATACTACCAGTTAACTTTAAGAAAATACCTGATGGCACGCAGCTACTCAGATTGGCATTCCTTCCCTTTTCATCCCATTCTTAGTTTAAGTTTAGGTTTATTTTGAAAATTTACCCGTTTCACTTAAACTTTGGCTCTGATATCAACTTGTAAGGCCCCGTTACCGGGCACCTCATAGTTGGTTATTCATCGCACTTCAAACATATAGTTTACATATACTAAGTAGAATAATGCAGCGGAATAGATAAAAGTACGTTCTCATTTCATCATAAAAGCTTTTACAATGTACTACATCGTTGATTCGAATACAAAATACATATTTTCTACTCATTACATAACTTTACAATGATTGTTGCGGAAGCATATGAAACCGAGGATTTCTTAAGTAATCCCGTTTATTTGAATCCTCAACAATCAAAAAGGTCATAAACAGTGACCTCTAGTACAAAAACATTAAAACTAAATATAAAGAAGATTCCTTAAGTAATCCTGTTTATCGGGATCCTCAAGGAGCACTTGCATGCAACATATTGTGCAGCATTATCAAAAGGAGAATGTCATCCCAAAAGAGCTGAGTAGCCGCCTCGTGCCATCCCAGCAACACTACCTGCCAACTGGAAACGCATAAAAAGTCAGCGTTGCTGAGTGAGTCCTAGTTTTATAATAATCATACTTTGTTATTACTAATAACCGTTCTTTTCTTTTACGTGATCATACATCATACGTACACATAGATAATATCTTTATTATCTCTTTCGTTCGTTCATTCATTCGTTCTTTACATCATTATCATTCAGTTCTTATCTGGATCCCGTCAGGCTTTACCCACTTCATAGCACATAGCCACGATTACTGTGGTCGAATGACAAGGATCCCGTTTCGTTCTTTCTTTAGATCTCATCTTACACATTGGATATCTTTTGTACCAATACCATATGCTATACCCCAATCAGTCTTAGCTACTGGGCCGAAGTCATTAAATGAACAGCAAGCGTATGCCATAGTACTAGAGGTAAGCGGTAGAGGCACCATACATATGGTCAATCACAAAGAAAGACCCGTTTTCCTTATCCAATGCTTGTAAGATGTCTTTCGTTCATTCATTAATGCATGTATTCGTCATCATATTTCTTTTTCATTCATTCATTAATACATGCATTCATCGTCATGTTTCTCGTTCATTATCTTTCACTTTACGTTACATAATACTTTGTTCATTCATTTTCATAATACGTAAAGTTTTAGGAAAGATAAACACGTATAGAAACAAGGGATATCGACATATACAAGTCATCAATCATCAGCATTATATAAGGCCACATCATACTTGACATACCTACATCATTTATACACACGCACTACTGTCGACATCGTGCCCAACATAACTTTTAAGCCTCGTCGGCACTATTTGGGCGACTGAGCATACTTCAGTCGCATGGCCTCCATGCGACTGAACGTTAGCGATTGGACTACTATACGACTAGTTCCTCAGTCGTACGAATGCACCTGTGCGACTGAGCACATAAGCGACTGGACCCTCAGTCGTATGATTAATCGTGCGACTGAACCTACAGCTGTACGATTGAGCCCCAGTCGTGCATATGAACCTCAGTCGTCCGAATGAACCTCAGTCATCCCTCAGTCGTACGATTGACCCTCCAGTCGCCTAACCCTAACTGTGCAGCGACTGGAGATCATCTCGAACTGCAGCCGCGACATACGTCTCTAAAACCCTTCTAAACTCATCTCAAACCCGAATTAACCCTCCCAAACCTTAGGGAATCATACTAGGACATTATACAAACTTATACAAGTTCAAATTCGTACTTTAAACACACTAAACATGATTACACCCAAATGGGTCAAACATACACTTTACAAAAATCGGGTTTTACATGTGATCCAGCCCCAAAATCGTTTGAAAACATGTAAATGAGGGGTCCTAGAACTCACACAAGCAAGAAGAAGATGAAGAGCTCCGTTTGGAGTAGTTGCTCGACAAGTTTCACGCCCGAATCACGCCTTTCTCTCTTTTTCCTCTTCTTTCGCTCTTTTCTCTGTTTTCTGACTGAGTTTGCGAGTATGGGAGAGGGTAAGAACTGCCTCTCCCTTAAATACCCCTCGTCCAGTCGCCCGAGTTCCAGTCGCATAGGCACTTCAGTCACCTGAGCTTCATGCGATTGGACCTTCAGTCGTACGATTGTCATGCGTATGGAGCTCCAGTCGTGCGACTCCATGCGTATGAAGCTCCAGTCGCCTGGTATCCATGCGCCAGAGCCTCCAGTCGCCTGACACTTCAGAAAGGAAAATTCCGGGTGTTACAATTTGTGTTTGGGTAGTGTTAGAATGGTAATCAGATTATGCTTGTAGCATAAATAACATTTCAGAATGTTCCCATACGCCTAGAATAACCTCATGCGCCTAAGTGTGCTCATGCACCTAAGTTTGCTCATGCGCCTAAGTGTCCTCATGCGCCTAGGGTCATGCGCCTAAATAGTAGTCATGCGCCCAGAAAGGTGCCCATGCGCCTAAACAGTGTTTCCATGCACCCAGAATTGCTCAGGAGTCTAAGTATTGGGTCATGCGCCCAAATAGTGTCCATGCACCCAGAGTTGCTCATGCGCCTAAGTGTTCATGCGCCTGAACAGGCGTCATGCACCCGCATAGTGGTAAAGCGCCAAACAGGGCTCATGCGCCCAAATAGTGCTGAAGTGTCCAGACAGTTTTACACTTAAAATTTTATGCTCATGCGCCTGAAAACCCCATGCGCCCATTTTGGACTTAGGATTTTCTAAGTGGGTTTGAAGTAGTAGAATGGGAGGATAGGCTCTGTTATGATGTGACGGCTTATGCTTGATGTGTGTATAGTGATGTGATGAAGTTTTTGATGTGTATGTGTGTGTGTGTGATGTGTTATCTTTCTTCATTAAAGAGTTTTTCAAAACGTATGTATTATGTTATGTAATACGTTATGTATGACTTTATGTGGTATGATATATGAATGAATGTATGAATAAATGAACGGATAAATGAATGAACGTAAAGTATTATGTAACGAAAGTGAAAGATAATGATAAGGTATGAAACGAACGAATACGATAAACTACAAAACGAACAAAGACGTAAGATAACGAATGATGAGTATGGAAGTGACAGATGATAAGATCCGTGTCGCGTACCCCGAAACTGTGTCAGTCTTCGGACATGAGTCGGGGGTTTGTTTATCAGGCTCCGACACAGTATCAGTCTTAGGACATGAGTCGGGGGTATTGCATGAGACAAAAGAGATGAGGTCTTGTTGCCCACCCCAGTACTGTGTAAGTCTTCGGACATAAGTAGGGGGTTTGTTTATCAGGCCCAGACACAGTATCAGTCTTCGGACATGACTCGGGGGTGTTACATACGAGATGGGATCTTTGTCGTGTATCCCGGTGCTGTGTCAGTCATCGGACATGTGTCAGGGGTTTGTGTACAGGCCCCGACACAACATCAGATTTCGAGCATGATTTGGGGATATTGCATAAGACAAGATTCGAGTAGTGATGAGTAATGAGCGAATGAATGAATGAATGAACGAATGATGATGAAGATAATAAAAATAATTATTATCAGTATGTATGTATGATGTATGACAACTTATGAACGTAAAGTACGAAAAGAAAGTAAGAGAAAAGAAAGTAAAAGACAATGAGAAGTAAGAACGAAAGTATGAATATGAAAGTAAATATTAATGTAAAGAATGAAACGATGAAAGTATGAAAGAACAAAACGAATGAAGAATATAGAATGAATGTACGTATGATGTATGACCACGAATGAATGTAAAGACTAGTTTTTAAAGGAAGTAAAGTATTTTATTATAAAAAAACTAGAACTCACTCAGCGTCGCTGACTTTTTGTATGCATGATAGTTGGCAGATACTTTGTTGATGCTGAGGAGTTACAGGCATGGATGAATAAGCTACCGGGAGTGTCGGGAGGATGGCATCCATATTTTGACATGTCATTGTATTTTGATATAAAAACGAATGTTGTAATGTAATGAAATGACATGTTTTTAGTTATAACTGCAAAAGTAATGTATGTTTTAAAGCGTATAATGTGCGATGATTGTCCAACTGTGAGGTGCCCGGGAACGGGAGCCTTAAAGTGTACGCTAGATTAGTACCGAGCTTGCCTCTGAGTTGCAACCAACCTATTGTGTTAATGCCGAGGTCCAGTAGTTGCTACTGACTGGCTGCTGCTGAGTTGCTGCTGAGGCAGCTACCGAGTCCAGCGTCATGCTAGGGACTTGCCTATGGATGAAAGGTTTAAAGGTATTATGTTCTGAAGCCAAATGATGAATTAAAAATCTCGTGATTTTTCTATAATTAAATATGAATATGAACAAGGGATAGTGTGTTATTCATGAAAGCTATGAAGGATCAAAATGATGCATCTTCTGTTCACATGCTAGAGTATCATAGTCTAAAGCATGCTAACCTAGTACTTATTAGTTATGATGCCCTAAGGAGGTCCATTATGTATAGGAAAAAGTTGAAAAATGATACTCATTCGGTTCAAGGAGGTTAATATAACCTATGGACAAGTTAACTAACTAGATAGTGTTATCTAGTTTACAAAGTCTAATGAGGAGGAATCAATTTTCTAGGTTTGTCTGATAGCAAACCTCACTTTGATCGAAATCAAATTGCAAGAAATATGAGGGAGATGCCATTTTAGAAACAATCCTTTAGGGTATGTAGAAATGGTTTTATGAGAAGTTTTCTCAAACCTACTTAGAAAGGGAGAACCTTTCATTACCCCCATATGGATGTTATCCAAGAACACTTAAATGTAGGGGTGTCTTGCGTTTGAAAATGAAATGTTAGCAATATGGATTTTAGCAATCCAAAGATATTGCAAACTCATGATCTAGTGTAGTACACGATCATAAGGACTCTATGATTGACTTATATTCTAATTGGCTAGATTTAGAATCTTGATAGATGTCTACTACCAAAGATATAAAGAAGATGCATTCGTCTTGAAATAAAAATTGTATACCTTAAATACACTTAGAAGTTTCATAATAGACATTATTAACTTATGAATTAAGTACACACCATGAAAACTTATCTCGATTGAAGTTATCTATATCGACTTGACAAAGTGATAGATAATAATTTTGGATAAAACAACCTACGTGTTGAAACGAGACGAGATAGAGAGGAATTGGACTAAAGCTCGTAGCGAAAGGGGAATATGAGGAAACATAACCGGCTGACTGGAGATCCCAAGATCTAGGTTCAATAGGAGAACTTAATCATATGACCAACGATGTCACTATAAGGGAGTACCCTAAAACTAAAAGGGAGTCACGAACTTCCTAATCCATTCACTCTGGGGTGTACCCCGTAAGCATATTCAGGTTAAATGATTATGGAAATCAATATAGCCATGATGCTTTTAATGACTCATGGAATCACCTATGTTAGAGAGAAGTGGGGTCGCTTCGAATGGATTTGTGGAGAGACGTGAATCCTAGAGCACTCACAGAACCAGGATAGTGATCCATGACCATAACAGACACGACAATGAGGAGATGTGACCGACTATGGAGAGTCTTATGTGAATGTATATTATCGTCTACACAAAATGGGGTCTGTTCAAAGACATCGCGTCTACACACCATCAATAGCCTAAATATGCTTCACAAAGGAAGGTTCAATGGGAACACCTACCTATCCTGCAAGACTTAACTTTCGAGTTTTCATTGAGATTTTGTGTGTTTTGATCGATCTCTATTCATGTGGGGGATTGTTGGAATTTTGAACACAAAATAATTATATTTATGTATTTGTTATTTAATAGTTATTTATTGGTTTAAGTTCTTATTTTGTAACGAACTATACCGTGTCCAAACTGAAGCTAAGATGAATTAGATATCGATTCTCGAAGTTGAATGGTCGAAATGAAGCAAGTGAAACTTGGGTGATTATAGTTAGAAATTTGATTAACATGGATGTTTTATGTTTTGACCATGTCTTTTAATAAATATTATGAATGTTTATTATAGATCTTAACTTTTATTAAAATTGGTATTAAACATGTCATGAATAAATGAGAGTTTTAATTTGGTCTCATAAAACATTTCATAAATCAAATAAAAGTTTTGATTGTGAATCATAAAACTCACATTAATGTGAAGTCTTTAGCATGAGTATATAACTAAACTCATGATGAAAAAAGAAAAAGAAAAGAAGAAGAAATTTATTCTATTTAATATCAATATGTTTTATAGAAATTTGGAGAGAAGAACTCTCTAAATTGTTTTTCCTATACCATCATCTTTAACTTTTTTCCATATAACATCATAACACATATTTTACCCGTTGATCTCTCGGGCTCGATGCACTCTCTGGCAGTACATACTACTTTGCCTGTTGTGTAACACCCCGAATTTTTATTTAAGGGAAAAAAAGAAAACTAAATAGAAGGAAAAGAAAATGGACACAAGTGGAGGGGGATAAAGTGTACAAAGTATAAAAGTCTAATATTTTATATTATAAATGAGTATGGCCGCCCATATTAAAAGCAGAAAACTGCTTTTACTTTCAAAGGAAGAAGAAGAAGAAGAAAACTCTTGGTTTTTAGAGAGAGAAAGGAAGAAGAAGCTGTGAAAGGTAAGTTTTCTTAATCTAAGTTCAGTTTTAACTGAATTCACAGCTTCTTAACCGAAGTTCTTGGTGTTTAGTGTTTGTTTTCGGGATTTACGAGCAGAATTTGAAGGTGGGTCTCGAACTTGAAGTGTGTTGCTCAAAGGCTGCTCAAGGTGAGTTTCTATAACCCCTCTTTTACTGATTTGCAACTTGATTGAGGCTATTATGCATACCAATTAAATTTTTTTAAAAGAAACCGTGGGTTTTCAGCTTATTGTTCGATGATGCTCTGTATGTGTATGTTTTAGAGTCGGTTTCTGGGTTAAAATTGATGTTTAGCTTGTTTAAGAACTTTAATATGATAGATGTGTGTTTGGGTAGTGTTAGAATGGTAATCGGGTGTTGCGGGTAGCATAGAAAATAATTCAGAATGGTCTCATGCGCCCAGCATGATCGGCCATGCGCCTAAGTGTTGGCCATGCGCCCAAGAGAGGGCCATGCTCCTAAACAGTGTGCCCATGCGCCCAGGATTTGCTCAAGAGCCCAAGTGTTGGGCCATGTGCCCAAACAGTTCCCATGCGCCTAAACAGTTCCCATGCACCCAAGTTGTTAAAATGGCTAAGTGTTGATGTGCATGAACAGGCGCCATGCGCCAGCATAGTGGTGAAGCGCCCAAACAGGGCTCATGCGCCCAAACAGTGCCCATGCTCCCAGATTGTTTTACACTTAGAATTTTTATGCTCATGCGCCCAAATAGTGCCCATGCGCCCAGACTGTTTTACACTTAGAATTTTTATGCTCATGCACCTGAAAAGTCCCATGCACCTATTTTGGACTTAGGATTTTCTAAGTGGTTTTAAGTGGTAGAATAGAGAGATAGGCCCTGTTATGATGTGATGGCTTATGCTTGATGTGCGCATGATGATGTGATGATGATTATGATGTGTATATGTGTGAGTGATATGTTATCTCTCTTCGTTAAAGAGTTTTCAAAACGTACGTATTATGTTTTGTAATACATTATGTATGACTTTACGTGGTATGATGTATGAACGACTAAATTAATGAACGTAAAGTATTATGTAACGAAGTGAAAGATAACGATAAAGTAAGAAACGAACGAATACGATAGAGTACGAAATGAACGAACACATGAGATAAGGAATGGTGAGTATGAAAGTGACGGATGATGAGATCCGTGTCGCGTACCCCGGTACTGTTTCAGTCTTCGGACATGAGTCGGGGGTTTGTTTATCAGGCCCCGGCATAGTATCAGTCTTCGGACATGAGTCGGGGGTATTGCATGAGACAAAATAGAGAGATGAGATGTTTGTCACGTATCCCGGTACTGTGTCAGTGTTCGGACATGAGTCGGGGGTTTGTTTATCAGGCCCCGGCACAGTATCAGTCTTCGGACATGAGTCGGGGGTATTGCATGAGATGAGATAATGAGGTGAGCAACTTTGTGTTGCAACAGACTTGGATAGAGTCCAATCCAGGTGATTGACTCGAATGGGATCTTTGTCGTGTATCCCGGTGTTGTGTCAGTCATCGGACATGAGTCGGGGTTTGTGTACAAGCCCCGACATAGCATAAGCTTTCGAGCATGAGTCGGGGATATTACATGAGACAAGATTCGAGTAATGAAAAGTAATGAGCGAAGAAATGAATGAATGAACGAATGATGATGAAGATAATAATAATAATTACTATCTGTATGTATGTATGATGCATGCTCACAAACGAAATATCATAATAAAGAACGAAACGGGATCCTTGTCATTCGACCTCAGTAATCGTGGCTGTGTGCCATGAAGAGGATAAAGCCTGACGGGATCTAGATAAGAAATGAATGATAATGATGTACAATGAATGAACGAAAGTTAACGAACGCAATAAAAGATAATAATGATATTATCTATGTGTACGTATGATGTGTGAGCATGTACGAAAGAATTGTATGATTTGGAAGAAAGTAAAGAACGGTTTTAACGAAAGTAAAGTCTTTTATTATAAAAACTAGAACTCACTCAGCGTCGCTGACTTTTGTATGAATGATAGTTGGCAGGTATTTTGGTTGATGCTGAGGAGTTGCAGGCATGGATGCATAAGCTACTGGGAGTGTTTTGAGGCTGACATCCATATTTTGACATGTCATTGTATTTTGAGATGAAAACGAATGTTGTAATGTTATGAAATGACACGTTTTTAGTTATTAATGAAAGCTTTAAATTCCGTTGCAAAGTAAATGTACGTTTTAAAATGCTTTATGTGTGATGAATAACCAGCTGTGAGGTGCCAGGGAACGGGGCCTTACAAGTTGGTATCAGAGCCAAAGTTTAAGTGAAATGGGTAAATACTTTCAAAAGACACCTAAACTTAAACTAGAAATGGGACAAAGAGAAAAGGATGCCAGTCCTGGTAGCTACGTGCCTGCAGGTAAAGGTTTTATGTAAACAATTTTTGTAAGTTAATGTTAACTGGTATGTGCGCATGTTATGTGTTTATGTGTTGCTGGTAGATTTAGATATTGATGTAGTCAGGACAGGTAATGCTCGGGGTAAGAAAAGTAAAGTAAGTGGCTAATCACAACTGGCCACTGTAATTAGGGACTTACTATACTTGACATAAACTGAGTTGTTTCCTTGAATGACTGTTTTAGTGTTTGAATCTTATAGCGCATAGGAAATGGCTGGGAAGAAATCTTCCAAGGCTTCTAGAGGCAGAGGTCGACCGCGTGTGACTAGGAGCAGTGCTAAGGCTCCTGAGACGACTCATGAGAACCCTGAGGTTCATGGTTGGAGTGAGGAGAATGAGAATGCCATCCTGAACACCTCAGCTAGGGAGGCGATTGCTGATGAAGTACATCAGGTCATGCAGACGATTCTTCCGTCTGTGGTGAGTAAAGTGATTAAAGCAGTGAAGGAGGATGATAGGAAGGAGAAGAGGAGGACCGTTGGGAGAGGAGAAGGGGGATGACCAGAGACTGAGACGGTTGTCTCTAGTGAGGATGAGGAGGAGGAAGAAGCAGTGCAGGAACCTTCACGTGGTTGTAATTATGGGGCATTCCAAAGGTGCAAGCCCCCTACCTTTGTTGGTAATGGCACTGCTGCTGCTGCTCACCGATGGGTGAGGGAGATGGAGGCTGTCCTTGAGATCAGCGAGTGCCGAGAGGACCAGAAGGTGATGTTTGCCACACACTCGTTTGTTGACTCGGCCTTGCGCTGGTGGGACAACATTGTCCAGGCTGAGGGTACCAGGGCAATCAGGAGAATGAGGTGGAGTGAACTGAAGAGGCTGGTAATTGAGGAGTTTTGTCCTCACCGTGAATTGGACAAGATCGAAAGAGAGTTCCTGCAGCTGGAGGCAGGAACGATGACACACGAGCAATACACCATAAGTTCAATGAGATGGCAAGACTGGTGCCAGATCAGGTGACGCCTGTGTCATGAAAGATCAAGAGGTACATTCAAGGACTGTCCACAGACATCCGCAGACATCTAATAGCTGCCCGACCAGGTACATTTAGATCGGTGGTCGACTTAGCTAGGAGATTGTACGACGAGCAAGAGGTGATGGCAATAACGGACGAAGAGGAGGAGCGGGGCGATGTTAAGAATGGGAATGGAAGGCGAGGTAGTAATGGTGAAATGGTGGCTGATGGTAAGGCGAAGAGGGTCGATGATCGGAAGAGGATAAAAAGGAAGGACGAAGTATGCAAGAAGTGTGGCAGAGGCCACGAAGGAGAGTGTAAGTGGGGACTGAACGTCTGCTTCGAGTGTGGAAAGGAGGGCCACAGGGCAAGAGATTGTCAAATGGCTAAATGCTATGACTGTGGCGAGGCAGGACACATGAGCAGAGACTGCAAGAAGTCGAGGGTAGGAAGCTCCGGTACGAGGAAGGAGAACAGAGGGTGAAGGCTAGAGCCTTTGCTTTGATCGGGAGGAGGCTAGGTCAGACTCCAAGGTAACATCTGGTACGTTTCTAGTAATTTAGATTTGGGTATCTATAATGTGATTGTAGTGCTAGTAGTAGTTTTATCCTTACTGCCTTCTGCGGTGAGTTGTATGTTAAGGGTAGGAAGATTGATATTCTTCGATATAGGGATTGCTATTAGTAAGTCCACCAGCTTACCTAATGCCCTAGACGATTACGCTGTAGAATTGAGAGAGAACGCTTGTTCCTGCTAGACTAATTAGGACAGACATAGGTGGATAGACGTACATTTCCAGGTGAATTGAACAGTAACTTATGAGGCGAGCGTCGAGTGCTACAAAAATATGGATTGATTAACGATGCCCGATAAAAGTTTGGTGCCGACCTGTGATAATGGATTATGATGAAGGCTTCACCGGGAAAGTGGATTGTTCGATTTGGAAATCGAGTAAATCTAATACTAGAGTATAGAGGGTCATTCCCAGTTGCTGCTCAGGTAGGAAAAGTGACACATCGATTGGAGCTACCCGATGAGTTAAGTGGACTTCATATGACGTTCCATGTACCTCGTCTAAGAAAGTGCTCAACCGATGAGGATATGATCATGCCACTAGAGAACACTAAGATGGATAGGGTATTCAACTACAAGAAGCAACTGGTGGTCATTACTAATAAGAAGAAGATAATGGGCTAAGGAGGATGATGGTTTAACTTATGCGGGTGCAGTGAAGCCTAAAGGGATCTAAGTCTAAGTGCAAGGTCAAGGAAGATGTGAGACAGTGTTACCCGTAACTATTTGAGAAGCGACAGGTTTCGGGGACGAAACCTCTTTAAGGGGGGTAGACTTGTAACACCCCAAATTTTTATTTAAGGGAAAGAAAAAGAAAACTAAATAGAAAGAAAAGAAAATGGACACAAGTGGAGGGGGATAAAGTGTACAAAGTACAAAAGTCTAATATTTATATTATAAATGAGTATGGTCGCCCATATTAAAAGCAGAAAACTGCTTTTACATTCGGAGGAAGAAGAAGAAGAAGAAAACTCTCGGTTTTTAGAGAGAGAAAGGAAGAAGAAGCTGTGAAAGGTAAGTTTTCTTAATCTAAGTTCAATTTTAACTGAATTCACAGCTTCTTGTCCGAAGTTCTTGGTGTTTAGTGTTTGTTTTCGGGATTTACGAGCAGAATTTGAAGGTGGGTCTCGAACTTGAAGTGTGTTGCTCAAAGGCTGCTCAAGGTGAGTTTCTAGAACCCCTCTTTTACTGATTTACAACGTGTTTGGGGCTATTATGCATACCAAGTAAATGTTTTTAAAAGAAACCGTAGGTTTTCAGCTTATTGTTCAATGATGCTCTGTATGTGTATGTTTTAGAGTCGGTTTCTGGGTTAAAATTGATGTTTAGCTTGTTTAAGAACTTTAATATGATAGATGTGTGTTTGGGTAGTGTTAGAATGGTAATCGCGTGTTGCGGGTAGCATAGAAAATAATTCAGAATGGTCTCATGCGCCCAGCATGATCGGCCATGCGCCTAAGTGTTGGCCATGTGTCACACCCCCTCCGAGAGCAGAAACACAGAGATGCGAGCTAGACGGGATCGTAATAACACATGGTTAACAATAGAGATGTAATATATGTATGTAATTGATGACAAGCGGCTAGCTGCTGAGCAATCATAGCAGCTATATCAGGGTTTTTAGTTCCCTGATTGTTGCCAGCTGGAGCACCACCTGTTCTTGGTGGTCTATCCCTACCTCTGCCTTGTGGGGTCTCACCTTCTTGATTGGTACTGCGTGTGACTCTTTGAGGCGGCATCTTATAATCATAGAAAGGTCAAAACATGTAAACTTTAGTAAACATGTAAACCTTAGTCACTTGAAGATACATGTATGATTTCCATTCATCAAGTTCCAACAATCCATGCCTCAGTCAACCAAGATCATCACGTAGCCCAGTTTAAGCACATTCTTAGTATACCGGTGATGCTTATATATAGGGTTCCCCGCAGTGTTCCCACCACATCCACGATATACCTAGAATGATGCCTAAACCTATTACTTGACATCCAATTTTCCTTAGCATCATCCCAATGAATTACGTAATGTATGTGTAGAGAGTATGATCACTCCTCTACATTTCTTGTAGTCCACTTTCATTCTAAGCACTCAATCACTTCCTTAGTTACTAAAATGCTAAGTGGAGGAATGTTTCATGGAGAATAACATCAATGTCATGATTGGAAATACCATGAGAGCTCTAAGTAGGACAGGACTTATGTAATAGTAGGTGTTAGTAATGTTTTGTTACCCTTAACAAGGTCTTACTAGAATTATGATCCTAGCACCCCTAGGGTATAGAATAGAAAACTTGTAATACTCAGGATCGTTAGCTCATGGTAAGATTAGCCAAACTTCACATGCACGGCGAATTGCAATTACGTGTGCATCCGTAATGGTAATTTTCCTTGCATGGTCACCCTTAGCTTCATCTACCCCAAGTTAACATCATAGTATTGACAACGTTCATCAAGCATGATTCATGTAATGTTCTCATGTCCATGAGCCATTAGTATTCCAATAGTAGTATGTAATAGCAAATAAACTCCAAGCACATAAACACAATTTGTCTAACAATAGTTGTCTGTCCTTCATACTTTCAGGATATCAGGCATACTATCTTACGGTCGGGTTTAGTATTTGTGATCGACGTTACGTGTGATCTGTGAAGTTTCCCTTCAGTCGGGTGTTTCGACCTAATGGTATAATGTAGTGCACATACAACTGTAAGTTTCTAGTATAAAGGTATCCAATGGAGAAAGACTAAGAGTAATAGTGTCTTCCTCAGGATGATCAGATAACAAGCACATATGTATAGAATCATGCATAGAGACAAGAAACAAGTATAGAGGAACATACATGTAATATTAAATGCAAGCCAGTCCTAGCATACATTCTACATGAAGGTTCCTAGGTTATAGTCTAGGTCAAGTGAATTGCCTAATTCTCTATAACCAATGGCTCTGATACCAGTCTGTCACACCCCCGCTGAGAGCGGAAACACGGGGATGCGAGCTAGACGGGATCGTCATAACACATGGTTAACAATAGAGATGCAATATATGTATGTAATTGACAAGCGTGTCATGACGACACCCGGCACAAATGGAGACTTGTGTCGTGTTTAGTCAATGTTCATGACAGCATAGTCATAAGCATAAACAGTAACTTGTAATTGATTCACATAAACGATTCACATAATCACAAAAATTGTATTCTTGTATGTAATTCCCACAACCCGGGAACAAGTATCCAAAAGAATGATAATTGTATGATGGACTGCAACAATGTACAAAATAATTGTTCATCATGTATGTTCAGTCTCAAAAATGCAACCTAGGGTCTCCACTAAGGCAGCACTCCTAGATCTTCAGTTCTCACTGTTACATGAAAAATATGCTCAAAAATGTCAACAATAATGTTGGTGAGCTTCGCAGGTTTGAATTGTAAACATGTAATTGATGTTATATAGTGTTTGTTGTGGAATACCATGCATATAGTTATAAGCAAGCAATATCACATACCATGAGTTTTATACAACCAAACCTAACGACGTACACACAGCAACTTGTCGGAATATATTCACCCAAGGCCCGTTCCTGGCAGTATGATGGTACTCACAAGTAACCATCTGTCAAGGGTGGGGGTGTCAACCCAGTAGTACTACTAATACCTATCTGTTGGTTCCAACACCAGAATTAATGGTTGTAAGAAGAACCACACAGTAACATCATGTATGCATCAGATAAGTACTCACAAAACAGTATCACGTTGATTCCAAGTATAAAAATTGTATGTATGTATGTTGTACAGTATTGAAAACGTGTGAGCATACTTTTCCCCTATGTTTGTAAACATTGAAAACTTGTATAAGCATAAAAAGGGGCCACAAAACTCACTTGTTAAGTGGTAAGTATGTATGATGTAACTTCCCAAACTTGTATGTATGTATGAATGGTCAATCACCTATTGACAGTTATGTTAAGCATTAATGATATGCCTGCTGTTAATAATATTGTTTAGTTGGGTCGGGTCGTATCGGTTCGGTCGTGGGTAACACTTGCACACAAACACGCGCAATAGATCTTATGTAGATCCAAGTACTAGAAGCGTTGCCATTGTCGATAATATTTGTGTAAAAGTGTTATTGTTGTCAGAGAAATACTTGGTAAGCACTTGTGTTATGAATCGTTTGTTACTAATTGTAAAATGTTAAGTTGATTGGCTTTGATATAACATTGATAAGTTTGATAGTGTTAATATTAAAGATCGTCATTAGCAATGGCAACCGTGTCGATGTCACCTTAACACCACACGTCAACACACACCGCACACCGGAAGAATTCACACACAATGACTCCATTTCCACGATAGGACTAGACGCACGACTGGATATCCCATTCGCACGAATCAACTCTCAATCGTGCGAATCAGCTTCATTTGCACGATTGAACCCTCATTCGTGCGACTGAGCATTCAATCATACCACACAGCACCCAATCGCACGACTCAATCTTCCATTTGCACGATTCAGCCTTCATTCGTACGAATTAGCTTCATTCGTACGACTGAACTTTCATTCGTGCGACTTGACCTTCAGTCGTGTGATACACACAGTCGCACACGTTCATCCGCATTGACTCAATCGCATGGCAATACTCATCCGCATGACTCAATCGCATGACAATACTCATCCGCATGACTCAATCGCACGACACACACAATCATATGGGTTCAGTCGCACGACTCACTCAATCGCTTGGACTGAGTCACGCGACTCACCCAATCGCATGGACTCAGTCGCATGACTCAGTCGTATGACAGACCCAGTTACCTGAATAGTAGGTTCGTGACTGCTAAAGTGCTGAGCAGCCTTCGGCTGCTCCGTGCATGGTTTTCACACAACCAGGACTTCCAGAAACCCTTATCTAACATGTCTAAGTAAGATGCACACTCAGAAAGGCAACACACGCACCCCCACGACATCTTGTGCTCGGGTTGAACCCGAGTACCCGAAACCCTAGTATTCGCAAAAGTAAAACGAGCAAAACGGACGACCAAGGTCGTCTACCTGCTAGAAACATGTTGTATAGGCTGTAGTAGTAGTCTAAACGGCAAAAACACGAAGAAAAACGGGGCGGTTCTAGGTGCAAGGAGGTGGAGAGAGTGGAGAAGAAGAATGAAGGAGAAAAGGAATTTGTGAAGGCTAGAGCTAGTATGTGGGTTTTTATACCCAACCCTAGTTTGGCAAATGTCAAGTTTAGTCCCTGCACTTAGCCCCCGAGTCCCCAAACTTGTTTCGGTTGAAAATGACGTAAATACGCGCGTTATATTGATTATAGGGAAGTATTTAATGTTGTTTGTATCTTGAATATGTTTTTATTAACGATGTTTATATTATATAACATAATATAGTTAGTGATGACGGTTGTGATACCCGCAAGCGTTTTGGATGATAAGGTTGCAAATAATGGTATCACAACTGTAAAAGAAAATCAAACAAGTATGATGTCCTTATGAATAGTCTATGAAGATGAGAAATGAACGTTCTAAGGATAGTTAATGAAATCCATGTTAAATGACAGACCTTGTGGTGACCGATGTCACAGTATCCCCCAGTTGAGAGAATTTCGTCCTGAAATTCAACTGGTGTTAGGTCCAAGAGTGTCATCCTTGAATAGATGTGGATATTTGAGCTTCATCTGATCTTCCCATTCCCACGTGAATTCTGGTCCTCGTTTCGAGTTCCATCTCACGTGAACGATCAGTATCCTGCTACGCCTTAAGCGTTTGACCTTTCGTTCCATGATCTCGATAGGTTCTTCGACAAAATGAAGCTTTTCGTCAATCTTGATTTCCTTAATTGGCATATGTAGAGTTTCATCTACCAGGCACTTTTTGAGGTTTGATATGTGAAATGTGTCGTGTGCGCCGCTGAGTTCTTGTGGCAACCTTAATCGGTAAGCCACCGGACCGATTCTTTCTATAATCTCGAATGGTCCTACGTATCTTGGGGCTAACTTCCCTTTCTTTCCAAATCGTACAATCCCTTTCCAGGGAGAGACTTTAAGTAGAACGTGATCTCCAACATTGAATTCTAGAGGCTTCCGACGGTTGTCGGCATAGCTCTTTTGGCGATCTGTTGCAGCTTTTAGTCTGTCTTTGATTTGGAAAATCTTGTCAGTTGTTTCTTGAATGATCTCTGGGCCTGTTAGCTGGCTTTCACCAATCTCAGCCCAACAAATTAGGGATCTACATTTCCTCCCGTACAATGCTTCAAATGGAGCGCATCCAATGCTTGTATGATAGCTGTTGTTGTAAGAGAACTCAATCAATGGTAGATGAGTATCCCAGCTACCACCAAAATAGATTACACAAGCTCTGAGCATGTCTTCCAACGTTTGTATTGTTCGTTCACTTTAGCCATCTGTTTGTGGGTGATAGGCGGTACTCATATCTAATTGAGTGCCCATCGCTTTCTGTAGTGTTTGCCAAAATGGTGAAGTAAATCTGCTATCACGGTCGGATATGATTAACACCGGCACTCCGTGCCGTGTCACGACCTCTTTTATGTACAATCTCGCCAACTTTTCCATCTTGTAATCCTCCCGGATCGGTAAGAAATGAGCGGGCTTCGTCATCCGATCCACTACGACCCATATCGAGTCGTGTCCGCTACTCGTTCTAGGGAGTTTGGTAATGAAATCCATGGCTATGTTCTCCCATTTCCACTCGGGAATCTCAGGTTGCTGTAATAATCACGATGGATTTTGATATTCAGCCTTAACTTTTGAGCACGTCAAGCATCGGCTTACATACATAGCAATGTCTTTCTTCATGCCTGGCCACCAGTATAGATCCTTAAGATCGTGATACATCTTGTCTGCACCAGGATGAATAGAATATCGTGTCTTGTGCGCTTCCTCCATGATTAGGGTACGAACGTCTCCCCATTTGGGTACCCATATACGATCCATGAAGTACTGTATACCATCATCCTTGCAAATCATTTGTTTGTCCAACCCCGAAATTCTTCTCCCGCAAGGTTTTCTTCTTTCAATGCCTCACTTTGTGCAATTTGGATCTGAGCTTTCAAGTTCGTTTGAATAGTCAATCCCAAGGCTCGAGTACGTAGTGGTTTCACGTGTTCTTTGCGGCTTAAAGCATCAGCCACCACGTTTGCCTTCCCCGGATGATACCGGATTTCACAATCATAGTCACTAAGTAACTCTACCCAATGTCGTTGTCACATATTGAGTTCTTTCTGATTCAGATTATGTTAAAGGCTTTTATGATCTGTGTAGATGATACATTTGGTTCTATACAGATAATGCCTCCATATCTTGAGTGCAAATACTACAGCGCCCAACTCCAAATCATGAGTTGTGTAGTTCTTTTCGTGCACCATAAGTTGTCGTGAGGCGTAGGCAATCACCTTATCTTTTTGCATTAGCACACAACCCAATCCTTGATGTGAAGCATTGCAGTATACCACAAAATCATCAGTCCCGTCTGGGAGGGACAATATCGGTGCGTTGCACAAATTTTCCTTCAACATTTGGAATGCTTGTTCTTGGGTATGTCCCCAATCAAACTTCTTGTCTTTCTGAGTCAATGTGTCAGTGGCTGGGTAATCTTTGAAAAATTTGCGATGAAGCGACGATAGTATCCGGCCAATCCTAAGAATTGTCGTATCTCTGAAGGTGTCTGGGGTGCATCCTATTTCTTCACTGCTTCAATCTTGCCAGGATCTACATGAATCCCATTTTCGTTAACCACATGCCCCAAAAATTTCACCTCTCGAAGCCAAAACTCGCACTTCGAGAGTTTAGCGAAAAGTTTCTCTTCTTGTAATAGACTCAGTATGGCCCGAAGGTGTTCCTCGTGGTCCTCTTTCGAACGAGAGTAGATAAGTATATCTTCTATGAACACGATCACGAACTTATCCAAGTAAGGTTTGCATACTCGATTCATCAGATCCATGAACACAGCTGGTGCATTAGTCAATCCGAACGGCATGACTAAGAACTCATAGTGCCCATAATGAGTCCTAAATGTTGTTTTCAGTATGTCATCCTCAAAAACTCTTAGTTGATGATATCCAGAACGAAGATCAATCTTGGAGAAATATGAAGCTCCTTGCAGTTGATCAAATAAATCGTCAATTCTGGGAAGAGGATATCGATTCTTCACAGTCAACTTGTTCAACTCACGATAATCGATGCACATAGGGAATGACCCGTCTTTCTTTTTGACAAATAAGACCGGTGCTCCCCACGGTGAATGACTCGGCCGAATAAAACCCTTCTCCAGTAGCTCTTTAATTGGCTAGATAACTCTTACATTTCGGATGGTGCTAACCGGTATGGTGCTTTTGCTACCGGCGTAGCTCCAGAAACCAACTCTATATGAAATTCCACCTAACGTGGAGGAGGCAAACCCGACAAGTCATCAAGGAATACTTCCGGATAATCTCGTACTACAGGAATATCTACCAACTTGTTGCATTCTTCTTTCTTTTCCACTACATGGGCCAGAAATGCGTAACACTGCTTTCGTAAACATCGACACGTCTTCATGCAAGAAATCAGCTTCAGAGTTCTTCCTGGTCGTTCTCCTTGAATCTTGAGTACCTACCCGTTTGGCATGGGGATCCGTACTACTTTCTCCTGAAAAACAATCTCGGCTCCGTGTTTCGACAACCAATCCATCCCCACAATCACATCGAAACTCCCCAACTCAAAGGTATTAAGTCTATGTCGAAGGCATGGTTTTCCAATATCATGGAGCACTTTCTAATGATCTCATCGGTCTGTATAACTCTACCGTTGGCCATTTCTACGGAAAAGCTAGTTTCTAGTCTACTAGGGTTCAAGGCAAGCATGTGTGCAAACTCAAAGGATATGAATTATTGTCTGTTCCAGTGTCAAACAATATGGATGCCAAGTGGTGATTGAGCACGTACGTACCCGTAACAACATTCTGGTCCTGACGTGCATCATTAGCTCCATGACAAATGCACGTCCTCGAGCGACATTCACTTGATTAGCCGGGCCTTGATTCCCAGCTATGGCCATCACTTGCTGCTGATTATTCCCTTGTTGACTCGGTGCCCTATTTAGTTTGGGGCACATGTTCCTGTAGTTACTCGGATTTCCACATTCATAACAGACTTTGACATTCCCGGCGGGGTTAACCGCGTTGACGGGTGCCACCAGATTCGGTGCAATTCTAAAATCCTTCGCTAGGTGCCCCGGGCGCCTGCATTTCACACACACCCGACACTGCATCTCTGGGGGATGATGATAGTTGCACCTGTCACATTTGGGGTACGGCCCAACATACTCTCTCTTGCCCTGTGTTACAGCCACGAAATTCCTGACTATCTTGGCCCTTTTGTCAAACTTCCCGGTACTCGACCGGCTCGTTTCTCCAGCATCCTTCCTCTTTTCTGCTCCCCTACCCAAAACTCCTGTTCTTACCATCTCATCAGTTAGAGCGCCAGCCTTCAGAATTGCGCTCTGAATCGTTGGATGAGCAGCCGCTGTTACCATTGCCCGGATCTGAGGCGCAAGTCCCCAAATGTACCTCTCGATTCTCTTTGATTCCAGAGTCACAAGGTGTGAACTAGTCTTGCCAACTTGTGGAATCGATCAGTATAAGCTGCATGCCCAGCCCCTACCATAGAATGATTCCAGAATTCATGCTCCAATTTCTGTATTTCGTTGAGTTGGCAGTACTCCTCAGTAATCAACGCCTTGAATTCATCCCATGACATCCGTATCGCGGACTCTCTTCCTCTAGCTTGAACCTGGGTGTTCCACCAGGTTAATGCCTTGCCCTGCAGTGAACATATGGCATACTTGATTCTTTGACTGTCGAGGCACTCACTGATGTCAATCACTGCCTCCATCTTTTCGAGCCACCTAGTTAGGGCTATCGCCCCACCTTTCCCATCAAATCTCGGGTTTGCAGGCCACAAATTCCTTGTAGGAACATCCCCGTCTTGTATTATCGACCCCAGTTTCGTTCCCAGTTGTTCTACCAATCCAGTGTCTTCCCCTGTTCCTTGGTTATGCTGATCATTAGTATCATGATCCCCATGGAGATTATGATTCAAAAGAGTGTTGCTCACTTAAGTCACTATAGTTGGAATCAGTGTGGCTAGCTGCTGAGCAATCATAGCAGCTATATTAGGGTTTTCAGTTCCCTGATTGTTTCCAGCTTGAGCACCACCTGTTCTTGGTGGTCTACCCCTACCTCTGCCTTGTGGGGTCTCACCTTCTTGATTGGTACTGCGTGTGACTCTTCGAGGCGGCATCTTCTAATCATAGAAAGGTGTAAACATGTAAACTTTAGTAAACATGTAAACCTTAGTCACTTGAAGATACATGTATGATTTCCATTCATCAAGTTCTAACAATCCATGCCTCAGTCAACCAAGATCATTACGTAGCCCAGTTTAAGCACATTCTTAGTATACCGGTGATGCTTATATATAGGATTCCCTGCAGCGTTCCCACCACATCCACCATATACCTAGAATGATGCCTAAACCTGTTACTTGACATCCGATTTTCCTTAGCATCATCCCAATGAATAACGTAATGTATGTGTAGAGAGTATCATCACTCCTCTACATTTCTTGTAGTCCACTTTCATTCTAAGCATTCAATCAGTTCCTTAGTTACTAAAATGCTAAATGGAGGAATGTTTCGTGGAGAATAACATCAATGTCATGATTGGAAATACCATGAGGGCTCTAAGTAAGACAGGACTTATGTAATAGTAGGTGTTAGTAATGTTTGTTACCCTTAACAAGGTCTTACTAGAATTATGATCCTAGCACCCTAGGGTATAGAATAGAAAACTTGTAATACTCATGATCGTTAGCTCATGGTAAGATTAGCCAAACTTCACATGCACGGCGAATTGCAATTACGTGTGCACCCGTAATGGTAATTTGCCTTGCATGGTCACCCATAGCTTCATCTGCCCCAAGTTAACATCATAGTATTGACAACATTCATCAAGCACGATTCATGTAATGTCCTCATGTCCATGAGCCATTAGTATTCCAATAGTAGTATGTAATAGCAAATAAACTCCAAGCACATAAACACAATTTGTCTAACGATAGTTGTCTGTCCTTCATACTTTCAGGATCTCAGGCATACTATCTTACGGTCGGGTTTAGTATTTGTGATCGACACTACGCGTGATCTGTGAAGTTTCCCTTCAGTCGGGTGTTCCGACCTAATGGTATAATGTAGTGCGCATACAACTGTAAGTTTCTAGTATAAAGGTATCCCATGGAGAAAGACTAAGAGTAATAGTGTCTTCCTCAGGATGATCAGATAACAAGCACATATGTATAGAATCATGTATAGAGACAAGAAACAAGTATAGAGGAACATACATGTAATATTAAATGCAAGCCAGTCCTAGCATGCATTCTACATGAAGGTTCCTAGGTTATAGTCTAGGTCATGTGAATTGCCTAATTCTCTATAACCAATGGCTCTGATACCAGTCTGTCACACCCCCGCTGAGAGCGGAAACACGGGGATGCGACATAACACATGGTTAACAATAGAGATGCAATATATGTATGTAATTGATGACAAGCGTGTCATGATGACACCCGGCACAAATGGAGACTTGTGTCGTGTTTAGTCAATGTTCACGACAGCATAGTCATAAGCATAAACAGTAACTTGTAATTGATTCACATAAACGATTCACATAATCACAAAATTGTATTCTTGTATGTAATCCCCACAACCCGGGAACAAGTATCCAAAAGAATGATAATTGTATGATGGACTGCAACAATGTACAAAATAATTGTTCATCATGTATGTTCAGTCTCAAAAATGCATCCTAGGGTCTCCACTAAGGCAGCACTCCTAGATCTTCAGTTCTCACTGTTACCTGAAAAATGTGCTCAAAAATGTCAACAATAATGTTGGTGAGCTTCGCAAGTTTGAATTGTAAACATGTAATTAATGTTATATAGTGTTTGTTGTGGAATACCGTGCATACAGTTATAAGCAAGCAATATCACATACCATGAGTTTTATAACCTAACGACGTACACACAGCAACTTGTCGGAATATATTCACCCAAGGCCCGTTCCTGGCAGTATGATGGTACTCACAAGTAACCATCTGTCAAGGGTGGGGGTGTCAACCCAGTAGTACTACTAATACCTATCTGTTGGTTCCAACACCGGAATTAATGGTTGTAAGAAGAACCATACAGTAACATCATGTATGCATCAGATAAGTACTCACAAAACAGTATCACGTTGATTCCAAGTATAAAAATTGTATGTATGTATGTTGTACAGTATTGAAAACGTGTGAGCATACTTTTCCCCCATGTTTGTAAACATTGAAAACTTGTATAAGCATAAAAAGGGGCCACAAAACTCACTTGTTAAGTGGTAAGTATGTATGATGCAACTTCCCAAACTTGTATGTATGTATGAATGGTCAATCACCTATTGACAGTTATGTTAAGCATTAATGATATGCCTGCTGTTAATAATATTGTTTAGTTGGGTCGGGTCGTATCGGTTCGGTCATGGGTAACACTTGCACACAAACACGCATAATAGATCTTATGTAGATCCAAGTACTAGAAGCGTTGTCATTGTCGATAATATTTGTGTAAAAGTGTTATTGTTGTCAGAGAAATACTTGGTAAGCACTTGTGTTATGAATCGTTTGTTACTAATTGTAAAATGTTAAGTTGATTGGCTTTGATATAACATTGATAAGTTTGATAGTGTTAATCTTAAAGATCGTCATTAGCAATGGCAACCGTGTCGATGTCACCTTAACACCACACGTCAGCACACACCGCACACCGGAAGAATTTACACACAATGACTCTATTTGCACGATAGGACTAGACGCACGACTGGACATCCATTGGCACGAATCAACTCTCAATCGTGCGAATCACCTTCATTCGCACCACTGAACCCTCATTCGTGCGACTGAGCATTCAGTCGTACCACACAGCACCTAATCGCACGACTCAATCTTCCATTCGCATAATTCAGCCTTCATTCGTAGGAATTAGCTTCATTCGTATGACTAAACTTTCATTCATGTGACAGGACCTTCAGTCGTGCGATACACACAGTCACACACATTCATCCGCATTGACTCAATCCAATGGCAATACACATCCGCATGACTCAATCGCATGGCAATACTCATCCGCATGACTCAATCGCACGACACACACAATCGTATGGGTTCAGTCGCATAACTCACTCAATCACTTGGACTCAGTCGCGCGACTCACCCAATCGCATGGACTCAGTCGCACGACTCACCCAGTCGCATGACTCAGTCGCATGACAGACCCAGTCGCCTGAACAGTAGGTTCGCGACTGCAGAAGTGCTAAGCAGCCTTCAGTTGCTCCGTGCATGGTTTTCACATAACCAGGACTTCCAGAAACGCTATCTAACATGTCTAAGTAAGATGCACACTCAGAAAGGCAACACACGCACCCCACGACCTCTTGTGCTCGGGTTGAACCCGAGTACCCGAAACCCTAGAATTCAAAGAAGTAAAACGAGCAAAAACGGACGACCAAGGTCATCTACCTGCTATAAACGTGTTGTATAGGCTGTAGTAGTAGTCTAAACGGTGAAAACACGAAGAAAAACTGGGCGGTTCTAGGTGCAAGGAGGTGGAGAGAGTGAAGAAGAAGAAGATGAAGGAGAAAAGGAATTTGTGAAGGCTAGGGCTGGTATGTGGGTTTTTATACCCATCCCTAGTTTGGAAAATGTCAAGTTTAGTCCCTGCACTTAGCCCTGAGTCCCCAAACTTGTTCCGGTTGAAAATGACGTAAATACGCGCGTTATATTAATTATAGGGAAGTATTTAATGTTGTTTGTATCTTGAATATGTTGTTATTAATGATGTTTATATTATATAACATAATATAGTTAGTGATGACGGTTGTGATACCCGTAAGCGTTTTGGATGATAAGGTTGTAAATAATGGTATCACAACTGTAAAAGAAAATCAAACAAGTATGATATCCTCACGAATAGTCTATGAAGATGAGAAATGAACATTCTAAGGATAGTTAATGAAATCCATGTTAAATGACTAACCTTGTGGTGACGGATGTCACACCATGCGCCCAAGAGAGGGCCATGCGCCTAAATAGTGTGCCCATGCGCCCAGGATTTGCTCAGGAGCCCAAGTGTTGGGCCATGCGCCCAAATAGTTCCCATGCGCCTAAACAGTTCCCATGCACCCAAGTTGTTAAAATGGCTAAGTGTTGATGTGCCTGAACAGGCGCCATGCGCCAGCATAGTGGTGAAGCGCCCAAACAGGGCTCATGCCCCCAAATAGTGCCATGCACCCAGACTATTTTACACTTAGAATTTTTATGCTCATGCACCCAAATAGTGCCCATGCGCCCAGACTGTTTTACACTTAGAATTTTTATGCTCATGCGCCTGAAAAGTCCCATGCACCCATTTTGGACTTAGGATTTTCTAAGTGGTTTTAAGTGGTAGAATAGAAAGATAGGCACTGTTATGATGTGATGGCTTATGATTGATGTGTGCATGATGATGTGATGAAGATTATTATGTGTATGTGTGTGAGTGATATGTTATCTCTCTTCGTTAAAGAGTTTTCAAAACGTACATATTATGTTTTGTAATACATTATGTATGACTTTACGTGGTATGATGTATGAACGACTAAATTAATGAACGTAAAGTATTATGTAACGAAGTGAAAGATAACGATAAAGTAAGAAACGAACGAATAAGATAGAGTACGAAATGAACGAACACATGAGATAACGAATGGTGAGTATGAAAGTGATGGATGGTGAGATCCGTGTCGCGTACCCGGTACTATGTCAGTCTTCGGACATGAGTCGGGGGTTTGTTTATCAGGCCCGGCACAGTATCAGTCTTTGAACATGAGTCGGGGGTATTGCATGAGACAAAATAGAGAGATGAGATCTTTGTCGCGTATCCCGGTACTGTGTCAGTCTTTGGACATGAGTCGGGGGTTTGTTTATCAGGCCCCAGCACAGTATCAGTCTTCGGATATGAGTCGGGGGTATTGCATGAGACAAGATAATGAGATGAGCGACTTTGTGTTGCAACAGACTCGGATAGAGTTCAATCCAGGTGATTAACTCGAATGGGATCTTTGTCGCGTATCCCAGTGTTGTGTCAATCTTCGGACATGAGTCGGGGGTTTGTCTACAAGCCCCGGCACAACATCAGCTTTCGAGCATGAGTCGAGGATATTGTATGAGACAAGATTCGAGTAATGAAAAGTAATGAGCGAAGAAATGAATGAATGAACGAATGATGATGAAGATAATAATAATAATTACTATCTCTATGTATGTATGATGCATGCTCACGAACAAAATATCATAATAAAGAATGAAACGGGATCCTTGTCATTCGACCTCAGTAATCGTGGTTGTGTGCCATGAAGAGGGTAAAGTCTGACGGGATCTAGATAAGAAATGATTGATAATGATGTACGATGAATGAACGAAAGTTAACGAACACAATGAAAGATAATAATGATATTATCTATGTGTACGTATGATGTGTGAGCATGTACGAAAGTATAGTATGATTTGAAAGAAAGTAAAGAACGTTTTTAACGAAAGTAAAGTATTTTATTATAAAAACTAGAACTCACTCAGCGTCACAGACTTTTGTATGCATGATAGTTGGCAGGTATTTTGGTTGATGCTGAGGAGTTGCAGGCATGGATGCATAAGCTACTGGGAGCGTTTTGAGGCTGGCATCCATATTTTGACATGTCATTGTATTTTGAGATGAAAACGAATGTTGTAATGTTATGAAATGACACGTTTTAGTTATCAATGAAAGCTTTAAATTCTGCTGCAAAGTAAATGTACGTTTTAAAATGCTTTATGTGCGATGAATAACCAGCTGTGAGGTGCCCGGGAACGGGGTCTTACATGTTGTACCCTAGGATACAGACATGTTGTCTTGAGTAGAGATGTGAAGTATGTTTTAAGGGACCCGTGTCCAACACGATCCTCAGCTACAACCATCAATCTTTTGTTTTTGTTGATTGTTGCAGTCAAGGGGTATGGTTAGAGATTCGAACGCGATAAAGACTCGTGTCAAGAATGTTATATGAAGACTCGTTGGAGTATATACTTAAGACGGATATTCGAATCAAGTTTGGTACATAAATATTGTTATATTTATTTGTCTAGTTGTATTTGTAAATGGTATTATACTAGAATATTTTCCATGGCTAACGAGAGTATCGTTAGAATTATTATTTTTTAATAGAAAAGTGAACCTATCTCCTATAATTTTAAAACAGATTTCGTGATGGGATTTTTAAAACCTTATTACTATGGTTTTAAGGTTTACGAAATGTTAAAGAAAATATTATTTAAGATTTTTTTTAAAATTAAACAATTTTTTTAAAATAACGTAGTACAACGTTGTGTTTGGATTTAATAAAGATTGGAGTACAATCTAATATCCAAAATATTGTTTTACCAAACGAATGTTTTGATTCTATCTTGTGTTAATACATTTTTGTAAATGTTTAACAATCTAACATGTGTGTTAGAGATGGTTTAATTTGTAAAAAATTTTAGGAAATCATGGGTTTATAGTTTAAAACTATTTATGACTACAATGATACTGATTTTTCTTGTAGAAAGAAACTAAAAGTTGTGTTTTGCAACAAAAAGAGAAATAGTTTATTTTATATGATCCGAGAAGCTTACAAACGATTTTGTAATCGTTTAGATCTAACAAGCATGTTAGAAGCGGGTTTATTGTATATAAACTATAACCTTAAAAACAATGTTTTGTACTTGTTTCTTTCTAACATGCGTGTTAGAATCGGTTTATATTTTATATATCAAAAAACTTTAAAACCATTTATGTAATCGTTTAATTTTAACGAGTAAGTTGGAATGGTTTTATTTTATATAATTGAAAAGCTTTTAAAGCAATCTTTGTTTTCGTTTATTTCTAATGTGCGGGTTAAAGTGGTTATTTTAATCAATAAGCTTTAAAGGTTATTTTTGATCATTTATTTTCTAACGAGCGTGTTAGAAAACAGTTTATTTAATAAGAACTATAATATTTAAAATGATTGCAGTAATCATTTGTTTAAAACGGTTTATGTATATAAACCAAAATGTCTTTAAAAATGTTTTTATAATCATCTATTCTCTAATAAATGTGTTAGAAACGATTTATTCTATAAATCAAAATGTGTTAAAATTAAAAGAAAAACACTTGTAATTGTTTGTATTCCAATGAGCGTGTTAGATATTAATTTATATAATAGAAATATTTTTGGAGTTTATGGTCTTGACTTTTGTGATTAGGACATAAAATAAATATGATATATTTTTAAAATAGTTGCAAAACTAGGAAATGTTTTGAATAAATAAAACATGTATTTTGTAATCTAAAACGGTTAACTACTCATGTGAGGAGTAGCACGCCTCGAACCACATAATAGTCTTGATGAGATTATTCAAAAAAAAACAAATAACAATAGAAATAATTGCTCACATACAACTACTTATGATTAAGATAGTGTATATACAATGTTGTTGTTGTTTTTTTGTTCGGTTTGACTATTTAAATTTACAGTTTCAAGATGAAATAAGAAACTTGATCGTATGAGTGCATGAAGTATTATTAAGGGCGTACCTCAAGACTTGTCATAAAATTGATATCATTGCTACAATGATGAAAGTGTTATAAATAATAACAGATATTTGATGTCTAGATGAAATTTTATCCGTTTGAGTTGTTATTAAATGTGTTTTATACTTTAAGTTTTAATTTCGGTTGTATTATTATCTGTGTTTAATATCTTTAGATAACACATGCAATATTTACAACAAAATAAATCAATTTCTATTAGAACATTCAAAATGATTTTGAGGGAAATAATTTTAAACGTCAATTATATAACGTTTAAAAAATATATAACTTTAAATGGATAGTGCAATAAGAAATTTTCATAGGAAACAACTTGAGAGTTGTTGAAGTATTTAAGTGTCAAAGATGAGACATCAAATGTTTTATTATATAATGAGATCGAAAATATGATGAGTGTACTAAGATGAAATACACAAGCATGAAATATACTGATAAACTTCATTTGAAGTTATCATAAAAATTCACAAGTGTGGATAAATCTACATAGGAAATAATATATGTTATCTTTAATGAATTTAGCTAAATTCATTTTAAAAGATCTAATATAGATGCGTCTACCATCTTAATGTTGTTTGAGCTATGTGAAGGATTTTCTTTCCTTTGGTAAAGTATCCTAGTTATAAATAGCTTAAAGGGAACAACAAAACATGTATGCCAATAACTCCAGGAAAACTTTATGAATTGCATATTATTGAGTGCCAATGTATTTGACTCTGTCTTAATGTAATACTGAATGTAGGCGAGTTTCATTGATCTTGTTAATGATGAATGTGTTCACCAAAGTGAATTGAATCAAGACTTATTGTTAAGTCTTTATAAGTCAAGGGAAGATAGTGCGCTTTGCACTTCGAACACTTGTACTGTGGTGCTTGAAAGTCGGCTGAGTAGTTTTGACAGATGGTATCGAGATCTTGGTCTTAACTCAATCCCAACTACTGAAGTGTGTGTACGCTAGATTGGTACCGAGCTTGCGTTTGAGTTTCAACCAACCTATTATGTTAATGTCGAGGTCCAACAGTTGCTACCGACTGGTTGCTGCTGAGTTGGTGCTGAGGCAGCTACCGAGTCTAGCGTCATGCTGGTGACTTGCCTGTGGATGAAGGGTTTAAAGGAATTATGTTACTAAACCGAATGATGAATAATAAATCTCATGATTTGTCTACAATTAAATATGAATATGAACAAGGGATAATGTGTTATTCCTGAAAGTTGTGAAGGATCATAATGTTGCATCTTCTGTTCACATGCTAGAGTATATAGTCTAAAGCATGCTAACTTCGTATTTATCAGTTATGATGCTCTAAGGAGGTCCATTATGTATAGACAAAGTTGAAAATTGATACTCATTCGGTTCAAAGAGGTTAATATAACATGTGGACAAGTTAACTAACTAGATAGTGTTATCTAGTTTACAAAGTCTAATGAGGAGGACTCAGTTTTCTAGGTTTGTCTGATAGCAAACCTCACTTTGAAATCAAATTGCAAGAAATATGGGGGAGAGGCCATTTTAGAAACAATCCTTTAGGGTATGTAGAAATGGTTTTGTGAGAAGTTACTCAAACCTATTTAGAAAGGGAGAACCTTTCATTACCCCACATGGATGTTATCCAATAACACTTAAATATGGGTTTGTCTTGTGTTTAAAAATGAAATGTTAGCAATATGGATTTTAGCAATCCAAAGATATTGTGAACTCATGATTAATATAGGCTAGATTTAGAGTCTTGGTAGATGTCTACTACCAAAGACATAAAGAAGATGTATTCGTCTTGATATAAGAATTGTACTCCTTAAATACACTTAGAAGTTTCACAATAGACATGATTAACTTATGAATTAAGTACACATCATGAAAGTGTATCTTGATTGAAGTTATCTATATCGACTTGACAAAGTGATAGATAATAATTTTGGATCCAACAATCTGCGGGTTGAAACGAGACGAGATAGAGACGAATAGGACTAAAGCTCGTAGGGAAAGGGGAATATGAGGAAACATAACCTAGCTAACTGGAGATCCCAAGATCTAGGTTCAATAGGACAACTTAATCATATGACCAATGATGTCACTATAGGGGAGTACCCTAAAACTAAATGGGAGTCACGAACTTCCTAATCCATTCACTCTGGGTGTGTACCTCGAACCAGTGACCAAGAGGAGGTTAAGCATATTCAGGTTAAATGATTGTGGAAATCAATATAACCATGATGCTTTTAATGACTCATGGAATCACCTATGTTAGAGAGAAGTGGGGTCGCTTCGAATGGATCTGTGGAGAGACATAAATCCTAGAGCTCTCACAGAACCAGGATAGTGACCCATGACCATAACGGACATGACAATGAGGGGATGTGACCGACTATGGAGAGTCTTGTGTGAATGTATATTGTCGTCTACACAAAACGGGGTCTAATCAAAGGCATCACGTCTACACAACACTAGTAGGCTAAATATGCTTCACAAAAGAAGGTTCAATGGGAACACCTACCTATCCTGCAAGACTCAACTGTCGGTTTTCATTGAGATTTTTGTGTGTTTTGATCGATCTCCATTCATGTGGGGGATTGTTGGAATTTTAGATACAAAATAATTATATTTATGTATTTGTTATATAAATAGTTATTTATTTATTGGTTTAAGTTCTCGTTTTGTAACGAACTATACCGTGTCCAAACTGAAGCTAAGATGAATTAGATATCGATTCTCGAAGTTGAATGGTCGGAATGAAAAAGTGAAACTTGGGTGATTATAGTAGGAAATTTGATTAACATGGATGTTTTATGTTTGACCAAATCTTTTAATAAATATTATGAATGTTTATTATAGATCGTAACTTTTCTTAAAATTGGTATTAAACATATCATGAATAAAATGAGAGTTTTAATTTGGTCTCATAAAATATTTCATAAATCAAATGAAAGTTTTGACTGTGAATCATAAAACTCACATTAATGTGAAGTCTTTAGCATGAATATATAAACTCATGATGAGAAAAGAAAAAAAAAAGAAGAAATTTATTCTATTTAGTGTCTACAAGTTTTATAGAAATTTAGAGAGAAGCACTCTCTAATTTGTTTTTCTACACCATCATCTTTAACTTTTTCCCATATAACATCATAACACATATTTTACCCATTGATCTCTAGGGCCTGATGCACTCTCCGGCAGTACATACTGCTTTGGTTGTTGTACCCTGGGATACAAACGTGTTGTCTTGAGTAGAGACGCGAAATCTGTTTTAAGGGACCCGTGTCTAACACGATCCTCAGCCACAACCGTCAATCTTTTGTTTTTGTTAATTGTTGCAGTCAAGAGGTACGGTTGAAGATTCGAACGTGATAAAGACTCGTGTCAAGAATGCTATATGAAGATTCGTTAGAATATATATTAAAGAAGGATATTCAAATCAAGTTTGGTACATAAATATTGTTATATTTATTTTTCTAGTCGTATTTGTAAACGTTATTGTACTAGAATATTTTCTCATGGCTAACGAGAGTATCGTTAGAATTACTATTTTTTAATATAAAAGTGAACATATCTCCTACACACGTGCAGTTAAACGGTTAAATGATTCAACCGAGAAAACAAGTTGGTGTGATCACTATGGATTTTGCCGATTGTTTTTAAAAAGTTAGCTATTTATTTACAAGTTATTTGGGTGTTTTTAAAAAGTTAGCTATTTATTTACAAGTTATTTGGGTACTGGAGATGCTTGTTTGTGTTGACCCAAATCGAAAACTAATAATACTCAAACATACAATATAACATAAGCAATTAAAATTTGAAAATATGATGTTGTTATAATTATTGCATCTTAGAACTCTTAAGGTTTTTCATATTAAATCTGAGAAAGAACGATCCGGTTCAGTTCTAGACTAGAATAGAACGAGAAAGAGATTTGAAATCTACAGAAATGAGAAATAAACCGGATGTAATAAGTTTTTTGTCGTCAAGTCGTGAGCCGTGCTGATTAGTGTTTTTTATTTCACAATTGCGTCACTTGGGTATAATAACCTTATGATTTAATTACTAGTGAGCTATATTAATTTTCTATGTGAATTTAAATAATTTCGTTTCAAGCATACGTTTAGCAAAATAGTATTTTGAACCTAAAGTGATTTAACATGTAAGTTATAATAGTTTATTTGATATATAGTAAATACTTTATGTAAGTTCAAATTAAATTTCACATATGGTTCCGAAAAGTTGAAAGTGATAATATATATTCAAAATTGAAAATTTCACTAAAAGTGAGAATTCTTCTAGAACAACGTGAATGAACACTAAATTAATAGATTTTATTAAGAGATTTTATGTGTGTTGTATAACCAGTTATGCAGTGATTGTAACATCCGTTATTTTCTAAGTTAAAACCTAAACCTGAACCCATTTTGACCTTCCATTATTAAATTATTTTAATAATTTTAATGAATCAAATACGTTAAATGCGTAATTTAGCCAATATTGACAATTGTTTTATTCAAATTCCATATATTAAATCATTTAAATAACTTATAATAATTTTTATAATTTATAAAAAAAATTATAAAAGGTTATTAATATTTATAAGATTTTAAATATTCAATTAAAATAAATAATCAAATTACAAGTTCTTATGAGATTTATAAAGTCTACAAAGATTGAATAAAAAAGAAGTTGTTAAATTAAAATTAAATTTTTAATAAATGTAGAGTTTAAATTGTAATTATTCTTTTATTATTTAAATTATTTAATTTTATATTTACTTTAAATTCCAATAATAACCCCCTTTGAAAAACTTGTAACTCACCATGAACATCATTCATAACCCCCTCCTAAACTCAACTATAAAAGCAAGCTTAGCTTTAGGCCACACTTTTTATTTGTTCATTCTTTAAAAATTTCACTCCCATATCTTCTTTCATCCATTGGTTATGATTGATTTCAAGAATTTTATTTTACAAGTAATTTCAAGGAGTTTCTAATAATAAGGTAACCTTATAATTGCTTTTATATTATGTATATCTGTATTGTTCTAATTATCCTAACACTTAATTGTTCTCATGTTCTTATTTTTATTCTTTTTCTACTAAATCTTTTTTAATTTTAATCATTATCATTTGATCATTAACATTCTAACTTTCACTAACCTTATAACAATCACTAACATTCCTAAATCAAACTAAGAACACGCTAACGTAAACAAAGAATCCCGTTTGCATATGAACGGCTATGCCGCCGCATTCGGTTATTTCACAAGATTATTTCTCTAAATGATGACTTTTAGAATAATTTTTATAACTCAAATGAAGTCTAATATACCATATATCGATATAATAAATTTGTTCTAACCCGTTTCATGCTTTAGCAATTTTAAAAGTGCACATAAGTGTCTTACTACATATTAGCAGAATATAGTCTGACTTCAACTAACCATAACTTGGTCATAAAAAACTAAATTTGAGTAAAATCAGACTCCAATATTAAGTTCATTGAATTAGCTTTTTAACGATAGTTTATACGTCTTCAAACTCAAGCGGACGACTCAATAACAGCCTTCACAAGATAAGTGCGCATTTCAGCACCTTCTGTCTTGTGCTGCTATTTTGACCTATTTACGGATTTTTTTCATAAAAATGTTTCTGAATGAAAGTTGTCTGGGAGACTCGGAACTAATCAACTGTAAATTTTTATAATTCTATAAAACCCTTTGATATTATTAAAACCTGTTCAAACACGTACCAAACATTCTATCCAGAATTGGTATAATAATATTTTTCCAATCTACCTTTCGCTTTTTGACATTCTCTAAACGTCTTAACTTCTTGTAATGAATTCCGACCTCAAGTTATTGTTTCTTTTTTATCCTTTAAGACATCACCTCTGACTCTTGAACATCTAAGCTTTCTTATATACTCTACAGCCATCATTATACAATGTGAGTTTTCTATGCCCATCTTTTATTATTTCACACCTTTTGGGGTGAAACATGTTAACTTATCAACTTATACTTGTAAACCTTTTGATACTTGTAAACGCACATGTAATTCATCTTTACTTTTTGTCATGATTATTTGTATTATTGTGAGTTTTATATGATATACATTATACGTTGATAATCACTAAATATTGCTAGCCTGGTGACGTCATAGATCTATGGGCCTGACAAGCCTATTTGGTGGCCCTAGTGTTGTATTCTTGAGCACTATGGGGACCAAGTACACTTAGCTAATCGTTTAATCTTATAATCTTGTAATCTGTCAAGGTTTGATTGTAGCTATATGTATTCTATAAACTTGCATAATTCATAACCATTGACATGAATTGCTACTTGTAAACTTTTATATATATATATATATATATATATATATATATATATATATATGTATGTATGTATGTATGTATGCTTAACCCATGAAAACTCACCAACTTTCAAAGTTGACCCTTTATTTTTAACATGTTTCAGGATTGCTTCTTGATGAATTCTTCTTGCTCATATAGGACTTGGACTTACTTAATTAAATATCTTATGTTGTTGTTTAAATCTTTGTTGTATTGTAATAACTTGATTGTCTAGTATTATTCAATGAAAAATGGCATTTAATATTATTTCAATGTATTTAAATCCATGAGCTATGAACAATCGTTTCACATTCGTCCACCCCGATGATTCCGCCGTCGATCAGGGTGTGACAGTGATACCCTCACTGCCTCTATAAATGTCCTTTTTCACTTTCTTCTTTAGAGAGGGACAGAGAAAGGGTAATGGGATTGAGGTGTGGTGTTTGCTTTGACGGTGGCCTTCCGTCTTGTCACTGGTGTTTGTCACCCATTATCGGCGTCGCCGATGTAGATATGATGAGGTTGTAGGGTTTTCTACAGAGAGAGAAGGGAGGTTGGTATGTGGTTGACCAGAGCACTGGTGGAGGTTGTCGTCGGTCTTCTGTATGGGCTTCACCAACGCATTGGGTTCCTCCCCCTGTACATTTCTTCCTCTAATTTGACGTTTGTGGTGGTTGTTTTGGCTCCCGTCAATCTATATTGCCTGAAATCAACACCTGCAAGGTGTATTAAGCCTCCACGATCCTTTGCTTGCTTGAGTTTCCTTGGTGGTGGCGGCGGAGGCCTTTAGGGTTCTTGATCTTAGATCCATTCTAGGGTTTGCTATTAGGGTTATGCAGCTGATGTAGGTTGTGGATGCCATAGGTGGCCATCCGGAAACTTGCCATATGGTGAGGGTTATGGAACCCTGTCATCGCCAGACTTTTTATTATATGAGTTTCCTTGGCAGCAATAGTGAGAAGCCATTTCTTCTTATTTGTTTGATGTCTTTGGTTTGATTGAATGTTGTTGGTGTTATGGAAGGGATTTCAGAAGTCTATGTTTTCGCGTCCGTCTGTTATCACTTTTGGAACACCACTATTTTCTTATTGAGACCTTTATCAGGCATCAAGGAGGTGCCTGATCAAAGCTCTTTAGGGTTGATGATGATGAACTTGAGTTCATCTGAGACTAATTTGTTTATATGTTTTCCAAGTTTAGGCCTTTTTAGTTAAAGATCTCAAGTGTGGCCTCTGTTAAATTTCTCTTACTTAGACCTTTATAAGCCACCGATGAGGTGCCTGATCAGAGCTCTTTTGGGTTGATGTGATGAACTTGAGTTCATTTGTGACTTTTTTATTTATATGTTTTCTGAATTTTGGCCTTTATTGTTTTGGCTATTAAGGTTTTTAAAAGTGACCTCTGTTGGATGTTCTTTGGGGTTCTAAGGTTGATGATGATGGATATATATTCATCTGAGACTACTTTCGTTGGCTAACAATATTTCAGTATGGTCGATGATGGTCATGTGCTGTTCCGTGGAGCTCTCTTGGGTCGTTGGGTCGACGATAATGAGCATATATTTATTTGAGACTAGTGCAACCTAACTTCCTTTGAGACAATATCATGATTTGGTTGATGACCATTTATGTTTGCTGAGACAATATCTTGCTTTACTTGATGATGACAAACATATGTTTGGATGAGACCAATTTACATGTTCATATTAGATCGATTTGTTGGCAATTAGGTTCCGTGGGATAAAAACAGTCATCATTGGAGAATAGTAAATCATTGTTCGTTTAGTTAAATCGTTGTTCATTTAATCCGTTTTGGGACGATTTGCTTAGAAACCACTTATCGTGTTTGAATCTGGTTTACAAACACTATTGTTCGTTACTATATGTTCTATTTTTAGTGATTATTGCATGGATATAACATCTGGGTTTGACATGACAGGTCGGAGGATGGTCAATGCATACCTGCACCACCCTGTAGCCACGCGGTGTGCAATTTGCCTTTCGTACATTTAACGTGAATGTCTGTTGTATTGTGGAAAGCTTTTTGACCCTCACGGCTATCATGATAGAAACATCACAAAGCGTGTTTATCTGAGCCTCCTTCGCTTCTTCCGACCAAAGCGTGTCGTAGTATAACACTAGGATATATTAAATTTCACAATGTTTTCTAAGGACTGTCCTTTTAGAAATATTAGTGTGGGTGATTCGTGTGTTATGTGATTGGGGTTGTAAAATTGAAAAGGTTTAATGAAGACGATTTATGCTTTACAATAGGAAAAAATACAGTAAAATTAATCCTTAAACCACAGGAGAAAAATAGCAAATACATAAAATGGTAATCTTATTAAAGTTAATAGGTTGTATTGTAAATGGGTTAAAAGAATATGAAAAAAAAATTATTAAGTTCAGGAGATGAGGTGTAAATTCGACATAACTTAAGAGTTGAAGTATAAAATTTATGGAAAAAAGAAAAAGAAAATGAGTATGTAGTCAATTTGAAAAAAAAAACAGAAAGTGATTTGGTTAGTTTAAGAAAATCCTCAGGGTTTAAATGTTAGACGGTAAAAAAAGTTTTTGATGACTTTGGAGAAAAAAATTATTATTATAAATAAGATAAATATTTAATGCTGTAATTAAATAATCTCATGTTAATTAAATAATATATTAATTAAAAAAACTTTATTAAATGAAATAAATAATATATTAATTACACATAAAATGTACATAATTACGCAAGTTATATTCACAATTACGCAAGTTATATCAATTATTACGCGTGTTAAATTTATTATTACGCAAAGAAAAATTACACCCGTTATAAAAAATAATTACGCAAGTTATTAAGTTATATGATAATTACGCAAGTTATGTTCGCAAGTTATACGCGCAACACATAGACGCTTTTAAAAAATGATGTTTTTTTAAAGTATAGCAATGCTATACTCATATTAAAAATGATAAAATGCTCGATTTTATGGTATATATTTTTAAATAATGTCATATAAAAAATTATATACGTTAAAAAAACGATGAGAATTTAAAAAAAGTCAACAATTGTAAACTATTTTCAAATTTACCCTCCATACACATTTCTTGCGTAATTATTCCATCTATAATCTGAACCGTCAATTGCTTAGATCAATGGTTATTATCACTTCGTAGCACGAATTGTTTACTTTTTACCATTCCCTGTATGATAATATAGAGTACAGAAATGATCAAATATTGTCAGCACCATTTGTGAAGTCAATAGAAACTGCTCTTTAGTAGTAAATGCATTTTTTTACAAAAAATAAATTGTTGGTTTCATTTGATCATCGAGAGGTGGCTTGCAACCATGTAAATTTATGATGATTCAGTAGATTCACATTACCAGTCAAAGCCTTGCTAATAACAAGATCAAATGAATCACCGCTTGTGCCAAAAGGTATGAAAGGTTATGACAAAAAACCAGTAAACTTAGACCAATACATCCCCCTTAAATTATAAGACAGTGCATAAAACAACAAATTACAAAACATAAAAAAAAAACACTTCATTGGCTCTCCAAAATGATTACACCAATTTCAACTGTTGATACTCTATTTAGGTTTCTAATTTCTTTTTGGGATAATACTCACAAATAAATTTTTTTTCCTAATTGGACTTGAACCCGCAACCCGTTGGTTGTTGGACCACCTTTGATACCGTTAGCCCGAAGGTGAGTTGATTATTGCGGTTTCTTTGTAGGAAGAACAGACAAATAGACTCTTATTGTAGCTCATAAAAAGAGAAGCTGAAACCTGATCTTCCTTCATTGGTTGCTTTTAGCTCAAGCTTCTGAAATGGGCTGTAATATGGGTCCAACAAAAAAGGTCAACAAAAAAGAACACTTAATCACTCACCATAACAGGTCAAAATAGGCCATTTTGGTAAACGCCGGGTTGAGTCAGTTCGAAACACATTTCTTCAAAAGTTTGAAACTTCTTCGAAAAAATTAGCGTGTCAAATATGATTTCAGAAGTTTTAGTATTTCAGTGATAATCTAAATGATTTGGAAGGTTAGACAACTTCGAACGATTTGACCCACTCAACCCATTTGAGATAGAAATGTAACGTGAATTGACCCATTCAATAGTAAACGACTTGAAATTGCCAAAAGGAAGATAACAGAAAAAAGAAACGAGAAAGAATAAAACCTGCTGTTTGGATCATAATAATAGCCATTGATCGAGCCATCAACACAAGAGAAACAAACATAGTAAAAACCAGCTATGGTCAACCCACAATCGGCTCCAACATTCACAAAATATTGCTCTTTCCATCTCTGCAAATGGAACAGAAAATTAGTTACTAGTGTAATATAATATTGCTCTTTTCATCTCTGTATCGGATCTTCTTGACCCGATACACTCTTTGTCAGTTTGTTCAATTTTATTATTATAAATAACAAGTGTAATATAATATGATTACAAATACTATATTAATACAATATTAATCTAACTTTTGGCAGAATTACCATAAATATATACTGATAGTTGCTGAGGTCCAATGACTTCCCCCCATCAACTTCAACTTGGTTCTGACAAGAAGGGAATAATAAGCATAAAAATAAAAATTCATAATATCGATTTTTAGTGGTGATTTTAGTGTACTTACTACGAGAGGTGAAAAAGATGGAAATTTTTTCCAGTGATCTATGTCGACTTCTGACCTGGCACAGTTTGATCATTTTTCATAAATTAATTTGGGAACTAATCCATTGGACATCAAAAGCCAAAATGTTTGAAGTAAGAAGAAAATTACGTTGCTTTCCATTTGTTGGTAAAGAATGTATAATTCTTGGCATCAACAATTTCTCCCTCCCAAAAAGTAACCACCTGCAGTTGATGAATTTGGTAAGTAATAAGAACTCATAATTCACAAAAGTATTTGATATAGGAAAGTGTCTTTTTGTAATTACTGGTCAGACACAAACAAATACAGACTTATTATTGAGTGGAATACTATGATCACATTTTCTTTTGGGAAAAACAGTATAAAATTAAAACGAAGTTATATTTTACACTTTTTCTTTATATTAGCAACCGACTAACCAACTTTAACTTAGGCAAAAATAGAAACCAACTTACACTATATTACTGATTTAGCAGTTGAGTTACATTTTATTACCAACTGTAGAAATGAATGAGTTGTTTCAACTGGCAATATGTAAATAGTTTGGTGATTTTTCAAAATCATGCTGACGTGACATCTTAGTTCTTCTTTTAGAATATATGTATATTCTCATGACAACCAATTTGACATTTAATTTGTTTTAAAATATAAAAAGCTTTTAAAAAAGTCAACCTTGTAAATCATAAAAATGTTTTTTACGCATGCACACGGCATCAATTAGGGCGACATCAACAATTAAAATCAGTTAAAATGAGGTTGGTTGCTAAAATACGTAATAAACTATAAGTTGGTTTCTATTTTGTGTCTAAATTGTTTGTTAGAAACTTAGAATCAAAGAAAACTGTACAGTTCGTTCCTAATTCCCTTAGTTTACCCTACTCACAAGTCACAAGTGCTTCCCAATGCACCTTACCATATATTTATACTTATCAATTTACACAATACAAAATATTGAAGTTTTAAGCCTTGTAAAATTATTCCCATAACAATTATACTGCTTACTGGTGTATCTGCCATTGGAACATTTAAAGCTTCCATGGTGCCACATAGATATCCATGATCTAGGTCACAGCCTTGAATTCTTACATTAACCCTCCAAGCTTCCTCTTTTTGTGGACTTGAAACATTTTGAGTTCCTGAAAATGTCTGAAAAATCATTCAAAAAGCTTCATTAATCACTCCGTGAAATTTAAACGTGGCAGTCACCATTTGGAAACTCATAAAAGGACATCATTAACACACATATAATTTTTATCATCTGAAATAACTCTCAGGGTTTAAAAAAGGTTATTAAGATTTTTCGTAGATGCAAAGCATTTCAGGCTGAACATTTTGTGTGTACTGATATTCTTCACACATCTCCAAAACTACAATAATGACATGCAAATAAAAGAAAACCCACAATATCCATGAAGTCACTATAAAGTATAAAGACACACTGACAATTATAAAAAAGCTTGGGCATACATCTATTGAGTTTGCAATAATTTGATTGAGTGTTCAAAATAATGATGATTTGTCAATAGTGCCCCAAATGTAAAATACTTTTCTATGGTCATTTCAAATCAGGTAGCACCTGCAATTAGCCTAACATAATGGTTTATCAAGATCATGACCCCCCCCCCCTCTTCCCCGCGGGGTGGCTCCCAGGTCCCCAAAAAGTCAGAACTTAATACAAAAATATATGCAGTGGCATTGAAATTTGAAAAAATGATGCAAAAATGAAGAGATTACCTGTCCAACACTCAGAAGTGAACAAGGCTGTAGAGAAGTTTGTCCAGGATTTGCACCTAACAAATGACATAAGAAAATAGTTTCATACCTAGACAACATTTTCTTAGGACCACCCATTGAATTCTTTAAAAACTCCACAAAAACACTGATAAGTCAGATATAGACTTGTTCCAAGCAATACAAAAAGACATGGTACAGATAATCTAACAGATACGAACAGAAATGGCAAAAACAAGCGCAGAAACTTAAAAACAAATACTTTATGAATTTAAGGATGCTAAGTAGTTAGATTTCAGCATAATTTCCATGCACTATTGTACAAGTTACATATGCAAAAACTCAATGGCATCATATGAAAAAGAAATTGCATGTAGACTGCATTTTCAAGCAAACTAGCCATCCAATGAGGTAAATACATAAATATCACATAAAAGAAACATTTCTTTCCTGCAAAGCGAGAGATAAGTCAAGCACCGCATACGCCCCTTTTTATACTCTCACTGTCTTAATTGCATTACATTCACATGTAAATGTAACCTTTTGATGGATTTATATCACATAAAACTAAAACTATGCAAAATCTATATCATGAACGAGAATTACCCAATTACTATGTCTTCTAAAATTGCTATTATGTCACTACCTTTCCCTTCGTTGGGACAGTAAAAAAAAAACTTATCCCCATGCTTTTTAATGGTAAAGGTGAGAACTTATGGCTGTTAGTAACCATACCTAATAGCTAGGGTTTAAACAAACCTGAGACACTCCTAGGTGTTTAATTCCTAGAAGCCGAGGCGCGTGGTGAGAGTTTCATGTACGTGATGCATTACTCTATTTACAGTTAGATAAGCTATATACACAATCAAATAAGCTTTATATGCAACAAAAATGCATCTCTCTCATCTCGTTTACATATCAGACTTCTTTAACAAGTAAAATATTCATACTCTCTTATTCGTTTTGGTTGTTTTTACATATAAGCCTCCTCCGCATGTAACTTTGATCAATTTTGGGCCCACACGCATGCCACAAGACCCTCAGGCATTTTTCAAATCTCCTCGCACACCTAAGCCCTGCTTTTTAAAACAAGGCTAAAAACATTTTGTTGCATGTGAACAAACACAACTTTTACAAACACAAAGAAATTTCATATGTTGTTATTCTGATATAAACATCTGATCTTGAATACCTAAGTCTCATTAGTTTTTAAAATATACCTTAAACCATTCCCATTGCCCCATTGTACCATTTAAGGCTAAATATCTTGATAAGGTGTGTAATTTGATATCTCTTTTGTTCTTATATATCTGGAGCAAATTACCCTTTCTACAATTACCACTAATCCTAACTGTATTAAGGATAACAACATTAAACCTATTGATAGTTACTGTGCCAAATTATTCTAAAGAATTTACAAATATCTAAGCATTATGTGATCCTAAAGACTAAAAGACCTACATGCTTGCAAGATAGTTAAATTTTCATTCACTTTCCTACATCACGAGTCATGACTCTAGATTCGAAACTTTCAACTCCTCCTATACTAGAAACAGTATTTTGATTGTAACTTATCAAACTAAACCCTCCAATATTCCATGTGTCACACCTTTTGCAGCAAATGCAACTCATCTTCCTACTTTTCCTTCCACTTCAACCTAATTATACACATTAATTCAACTAATTTCAATCCAAGCTGACGAGATTTAAGAACAATCGAAAGATTAGGTTGAAAACTTTTTTCTGAAGTAGTAAAGTGTCAAAATTATTAAACGAGATGTAATAACAATCGATGTCAACCATTTACTCATATTTCAAGCGAAACTTATCCTGACCTAACCCAATGTATACTTAAACACATGAATCACATATTCGCACACTCCAATTCGCATCTAATCCACGAAAGCAACCAAATAGTAATCAAAGTAGAGTAACAGAAGCTCAAACAGAGTGTAATTCTGACAAGAATTGAGAAACAGAAGTAGAAATTTGAGAGTCGCTCAAATCGATCAATCAGACGATGGAATCATGAGATTTATTGAATGATACCTGAAGAACTAGAAGGCGTTGGGGATTCCACCATTCTCACAGGCATTTTTGCTGTGTGTATCTACCAAATTGTAATGATTGAAGCTGACTGTATCTTGCGATGGAGATCAAAAGGGGCTGTAATGAAAACTTCAACGAAGCTTAGCGGAATACGAAATTGGGAACGAAATGTATCTGTGAAAATTGGAAAGTGCAGAAACAGCCCTTATGCTATTAGTTGAGTTCTTATAGACGCCTAAACAATAAGAAATTGAATTTAACCTTTATTTTATAATCAAGCAAAAACCAAGAGTTATTCGAATAGGTATACGGGTAAGGGATAAAGTAAGGGGCTGTTTGATAGTCTTTTAATCAGTCTTTTAATGGTTCAGATATGAATGATTCAGCACTTAATGGTTCAGACATTTGCCTCTGAATGGTTAAGCATTATACGAATGTTGAATGGTTAAGAGAAGAGGTCTAACGCTGAATGGTTAAGACCTCTTATCTGAATTGGTCAGACATTTGTCATTGAATAGTTAAACAATATACTAGCTCTTAAATGGTTCAAACCTCTTAATGGTTCAGCACTTAATGGTTCAAACCTCTTATTGGTTCAGCACTTAATCATTCAGATATTATCAAACAGCCCCTAATACGATCTTTAAATTTCAAACCGAATGAATAGTGGTTTTTAACGCTATGTACAAGTACTTTATGTAGACATATTTTTTATTTATCTTGTACAATCGAGGGATATGTCGTTATGTTTTCCTCTTTAAATATGGTTATCACATCATTTTTAACGCACACGTATTGTTACCAGCGGCCGTTTCATCCGATGATCGGATGTGATGACGACGACTATACAACTGCCAAAGCGGTGGCTTTGGCATGTCTCTCTCTTCAATAGTGATATAAATAGAGCCGAGCAACAACGGTTCAAATGTAACGATCAAAGTACGGATAGATCTAAGACCTGTTTCGGATACAGATCCACCATCGAAACAAATGATAGGGTTGCGATGTCAACTGAAAGTACATATACACTACTCCGGGTAAGCAATCGTGTCTATGAACACCACCCAACGTGCCACGGTTGAACTAGACTCTCGATTTAACTCACATGCTCATGAGAGAAATCAACAGATAATTCTTCATTCGTAAACTCACTACGTTTCTTTGATCAACAATTCAGTACATATAGAATCCTAGTTCCCATTGAGATTGTAGTGAAGGGTAAATAAAAACCAACAAGGTATTCCTCAAACAGCTAAAAGTACAACTAAACAAATCACACTTAAAATATAAATATTAAACACATGGTAATTAGAAAGAAAAAGCTACATGCCACAAAGAAAGTGGTGTTGAACATGGGTTTAATGGCTATCAGATAGCCTTCTTTGTTCTCGGTTTTTCAGCTTCAAACTTTTGGGTGTTATCATCGACGGATGCTTGGGTTTCTTTGATGCTTTCGATTGTTTAGAATCCTTATTTGTTTTATAAGAAAAGAAATGACGTGGAATAATGTTGTTTTTGTGCCTCGATGACAACGAGCATTGCCTCATCCGAGAGATCTATCTAAACCCCTACATTGCCTCGATTTTATTTTGGCTATGATTACGCATTGAGCTTAAGGGTTTTGTATGAATCTGTTTTGTTGTTCAATCTTGATGGCACCCTAACAATTTCGATGTTACGGGGTTTGAAGATGAGTATGCCCTCATTTGAGTCTTGATTTCATTTGAAGTTTAAAAATATTATTTTCTAGGCATAGGATTAAATGAGTTTTGTTCTCTTGCTAGATATTCATGCCAAACACTAATGTCTTTGGGTGTTTAGAGCTATGGTGAAGAGCCTTCACTCATTTGAGTCACCGCTGTCGGTGTCCACTGAGCTATACTACTATCTTTACTTTTCAAACTGAATGAATAGTGCTTTTAAACACCTGGTGCATTATGTACAAGTACCATATGCAAGTATCTTTTTTTACATCATGTATAATCGTTTGATACAGTTGTGCTTTTCGTGATCCACCTTTAAATATGGTGTGTGGTTGTCTTAGCCGGCGGTGCGATAAATTTGGGTTGTTTTCCCCTTTTAAATTAATACTTAGTCTATTAGATGATGATGACAAAAATGTTGATTTGTTTGTGATTTTGAGAGGCAAACAGTTATTTGAGTCACAACTATTCGTTGTTCCTGAGCAGTTTTATCGCTTATGCGGTTTCATTTTATTGATGTTGTGTTTTGCCATTGATTTGTTGATGATAGCCTATTGATTTTGTTGATTATACCCAATAGTAAACATGTTAAGCCCGAGATTTTTTTAAGTTTCATATGAAATTATTGATGGTTTGTTCACTATGTTAAATGGTAGCTTTACATGTTGCGAATGTAGTTGTATATTTGTTGTAAAGGCTATGGTTAAAACAATATTAGCGTTTGTTGGTTGGTGTGGCAACGCTTCAGCATTGTAGCCATAACCGGTCAGTTTGTTTTGAGCCTTTGCTATCCATGAAGCTAATTTGTTTGTATTGATTATCGTGTATGTAATAAACGATTGTGAAAATACACATTCCATTGTTAGTAATTATAAATCGTGCAACACACGACTTTGAAAACACCTAGTTCCACAAAAAAAATTGTGGGTTTGAATAAAGAGTATGGTAATTAGGTGATACATGATATTATTAACCATATACATGTTTATCCGACCTATATACTCAAAAACATTAATTTTTATTTTTTAGAGTAAAATGTTATTTTTACCTTTGACGTTTGGTTGAATTTATCATTTCAATTCAAAAACTTTTTTTGTCATTTCAATCACTATAGTTTACCATATGTTGCATTTTCATCTATTTCACTAACTTCGTTAAGATCTTCGTTCAATATTAGGACATTTTAGTCTTTTTCAACCCTAATTATTCAATTAAAACAAATTAACCAATTAATATTTAAATAAAACTAAAAAAACACATGAAGCAACTCGTGAGACCGGTCGCTTCGATTTAAGGGTTCGATTAACTTTAACCAATGATGTTTGATTGAGGTCTACTATGTGATTTCTATCAATCTTCATGTTTTGTTCGGACATGTACCGTTAATCGATTAGGATCTACTGTTGTCACATTTTGTTTGATTGATGTCGGCTGTAGTCACGTTCGAACAAACGTGACACTAGCATACCTCAATCAAACAAAGGGTGACAATAGCAGGTCTTAATCTCACAGCATATCGCAATTGAAAAATGGTATATGTTCAAACAAAACGTGAAGATTAATTGAAATCTCACAGCATAACTCAATCAAATAACATGAGTTAGAGTTAATTAAATCGAAGCGCCCAATCTCACTTATCACTTCATGTGTTTTTTAGTTTTAATTGAATATTAATTAATTGATATATTTTAATTGGATAATTAAGGTGTTGAAAAAGACTAAAATACCCTCATATATAACGGAGATCTTAAAGGAGTTAGTGGAGTGGATGAAAATAATAACATTTTAAAAACTACATTATCTGAAATGACAAGAAAAAGTTTTTAAATTAAAATGACAAATTTAAGAAAATATTAGGGACGAAAATGACATTTTACTTGTTTTTATTTGATCTTTCTAGTATGTTTCATTTTTTAGCCTTGTTATTATTTGATCCTTCTAGTAATGTTTCATTTATTAGCCTTGTTATGTAAATAATGAACTTTTCTTTTGAAGTATATATATTTGATAATATTATATTTTGTATGTTTTGAAGTATAAACTTATTTATTAAGAACTAATGAAAATGCTTGTGTATTGCGACGGTACGGCTGTTGTGCGATTTTTTTAAAATTTGATTTTAATCAGTATCGGCTCGGTGCGTTATGACGTAAATTAAAAATCAAAATATAATTATTGAAAAAATTTAATAAAAGACAATTACATATATTACAAAAGTCTTTAAGATAACTATATTATCACAACAAGATTAGTGAGAATATGTGTGGTATTTGTGGTCAGAAATCATTTATTACCTAGATTTTAAAAGGGGTGTTTCATTTATGAATGTAGGTTAGAGTTTTATGATTATTGAATGCAACTGTGACAACTGTCACCGACAGATCCGTCAATTAACGTGACACTCGTTAACTATCCTCACGCGTTTATTATTTTTCGTTTTAATCGAAATTTTCGTATACTCGTTAACCCTAAAAATAATAATAATAATAATAATATAATAATAATCATAATAATAATAATAATATATAATAATAATAATTATAATAATAATAATAATAATAATAATAATAATAATAATAATAATAATAATTTATAATAAAAAATGTATAAAAATTGAATTAGAAGTCCAGGGGGTAATATTGTAATTTCTGAAACTTTAAAAGAAGTTTATAACATAAAATGTTAAACTTAGAAAACCACAGGGACCAAAGCTGTATTTTTTTTAAATTACCCAAACCGCCCCCCCCTCCCGTCGTCCTCTTCGCCGTCGGCCATCGGCTCCGGCGAACCACCACAGTCAAATCCACTCGAATTTTTAACCGAATTAAACACCCGAAACCCTAACGTGAAAGATTCGAACTTGTTCCCCATTGTAATTTGAATAATCTGAGTGCGAATTAGACTAAAACCCAACCACCCCACTCGGCCGAAAGTTCTCCACAATCGATTGCACTAACGCACTAAAATAATCAAAGTAATCAAATCTGAACGACTATATAACTACTCCTAATCTATCTGCACTCACAATTCCATCTGAAACACACTGAATCACATCGTCGAATCATCATCCTCTTCGCAACCTGCAACTTAGTCGAAACCCATCTTTTGAGCATTTTAAACCAAAACTGACAGAGGGTTTTACATCAATAGCATCATTCGAATCTATCCACGAAGTTAATTTGATTACCTCACTCGGTTTCTCATCAAACGAATCCAGTCTCAGTCGCGGCTTGTTCATAATCCATTCACCTCCAATTCATCATCAATCGGGGTAATTAAACACATCATTACACTCGTTTTTACTTGGGTATCAAAAGCCCCAAGATCAATTTTGTTAACATTATCGATTTGGGGTTCAATTTGGATCAAATCAAATCTAGGGTTTATATGAATTGGGGATGGATTGCTATTTGTGTTTAAAAGATTTCAAAACCAAGGTAAACCTTGGCCACGGCCTTGGTTTACTGGTTACTCGTGCACATGCTGAGCTTGAGGTCCCGGGTTCGAACCCGGGCACCCTCAACCACTTTTTAAGGCTTTTTCACCTTTAAAAAATATATAAAAATTTCTCAAAAATATAAAAATAAATTTTATAAACTTTCCTTATTTAAATGTTACATAATTATTTTCTGTAATTTATTTTATTTAAACACTTATAATTAATAAATAGTTTTTAATAATGTCAATTTATAAATATATTTTATAAATTGCCTGAATTGGACATTTATTATTTTGATCACATTTAATTATGTAAATGATTATAAGACCATTTAATGGGTAAATAAATTATTGTTCCATAATTTATTGTAAATGTGTAGCTACTTTATAAACTTTTTAATAAATTTTTATTATATAATAATATACAGAATTATAATTAAAACAAATAGACATACAAATATATATTCATCATATAATATAACAACTTATAGGATTTAATGTCATAACCACATTTAATTAAAAACAAAATAAATAAACTTTTTATAAATTATGTAACTGTCTATTTGTATGTGGTCAAGAACACATGAAGTTTTATAATTTGTAATTATGTCTATTTAATAAATAGTTTCATAATTGTAAATAGAACATTTATTAAATCAATAAACATATTCATCAACCTGTCTATATGGCCTAATAAATGTCGCGTCAAACCGAATCGACCCGAACCAACCGAATATCCCTTTCTCGTCAATCACGTTTTAAAGACTTAATTGTAACTAATTATAGGTGTGTGATCGCTCATTGTTCGCGTATTTAGAAGTCTTTTGTTCACTTCATTTTCATCTCAATTCAAGGTGAGTTTCGTGCCCCCTTTTTATGCTTATACAATTGTTTCAATCTTTTCCAAACTTGGGGAAAAATATGCTCACCCGTTTTCAATGCTGTACAACTTTCATACAATTTTCATACTTGGAATCAACGTGATACTGTTTTATACTCTGATACATACATGATGTTGCTGTGTGTTCTTCTTACAACCATTAATTCCGGGTTTGGAACCAACAGATAGGTATTAGTAGTACTACTGGGTTGACACCCCCACCATTGACGAGATGGTTACTTGTGAGTACCATCCCCCCTGCAGGAATCCGACCTTGGGTGAATATATTCTGACAAGTTTCTTTGTGTACGTCATTAGGTTTGGTTGTATGAAACTCATGTTATGTGATCTTGCTTGCTTATAACTGTATGCACGGTATTCCATAACAAACTCTATACAGCATCAATACATGTTTATAATTCAACATGCGAAGCTCACCAACATTATTGTTGACATTTTTGAGCATATCTTTTCAGGTGATCATAATCAAAGAGGATAGCTAGAGCGAATGCCTTAGCAGAGACCTTCAGGATTTCAGTAGACTTGCATTAGTGTTTGACTATCATTTGATTTCATTCATGAATACTATGTTAAACTTTTGTTGTTGTATTTCATGTTGTATTTGGTTTTATTAATTCAATAGACTATGCTAGTCGTGGAACTGACTAACCATGACACAAGTCACCATTGTGTCGGGTAACGTCATGACACGTGGATTTTTGCATTTATTTTGTCTCTATAAATTACCAGGTGTTATGACGATCCCGTCCGTTACATCCTCGTGTTTCCGCTATAAGCGGGGGTGTGACACAACTTTCGATGGTGATTTGCATAGAATGGAGAAATTTAATGGAGAAATTGTCATCACAAATTACCATTTTGATTGATTTTGAGTTGTTAACAACCGCCAAGGAAAATTGGAAGAGGGATTAATGCTCAATCGTAATGATTGAACGACATTAAAGTAAATGATAGTTTTGTTTAACCACGTTTATTGTTTAGCATTTGTGTTATATGCATCATATATTATACTTTATTGTAAGGACATAAATGAAATAAAAATAGTTATTTTTTGAAATTTAAGCATAACTTTTCATACGAGTGTCCTAATCAATATGTAAAATTATCATTCTATGTTCTTTCACTTTTTATAAAAGATACAGATAAATATTAAAATTATTAAACATAATATGCCCCTAGAAAATATTAGTAATATTATTAGTTTATAAAATATAATTAGTAAATATAAATTTAAATCATCATATATTATAAATAAATAAATTTAATGAATTGAATTAATAATATCATATTATTCAATAATGTATTAATAATGTATTAAATAATATAATAATTAGAAGAAGTTAATTAAATGGGAGCAATAAATGAAACTATTGCATAAAACACTTGTACTTTATGATTAAAATGTTCTATAGTGTCTTACACTTTGAATGAAATTATCATCTTATAAATTATATAAATTTATATACAACACACAACCATACACACAAAACCAGTCTTCACAACAATATAAATTAATATACACACACATGCCAAGTTGCCAACCATCTGGTAATAAGACAATTTAATGCACACATAGTAGACCTTCAAAACCACATGCTTTCACAGAAACAAAAGTGAAGCACGCTGTAAGTGATTTCGCTACATATTTGATTACTACCCAAAAGGTCTCACGACTTATAAAATGTATAAAAAAACTATTTGTTTTGAAAAGCAAAAGCTAATCTAAAACATAAATGATTTTAGAAAAGAAAGAAAAGGAACCAAAAATAATACATGTATTACCTGTACCAATATATAATCAACAAAATGAAAATTCGAATATTTAACGGCCAATAGAACGACTTTTACTTCTGATCTCACCTCAAGCCTAACCGGGTGAAGATAGACATATCAAAAGCATTCTGTTAGTTTATGGAATTAAAACCATATCCAGTCAAAGAACATAAAATGCATAAGCATACTATACCATTTGTTCAAGTTGAAAAGTTTTTTGTACAAAATGTGGTCCGGCTAAAGAGGAGATTTGTAATACCAACTCACGACACTGCCCACTTTTAATAAACATTAATCAAACACAGCAAAAACATAGCATAAACTGGTATGGTGGATCATGATGGAAAATTTACCTTGGTTTTCTGCTTGCCTGCAACACGACCATCATGTAACCACAGCCTCACAGCCTCAGACTGTAAATTAACACTAATATCATTTAGTTTTTTTGTAAACAAATTTTTCATCTCGAATGTGTATCAGAGTATGTACGTGACCTAATAACCCTTGCTTTTATATAAAACCATAATACAATAAAGGATGTGGCTTAGAAAGGGCTAACCATATAAACTCATTGAATAATGATAATCAAATGGATTTTACGACCCCCTTCTCTTTTCTTTTTCATAAAAAGAAGTATGAAGAGAATGATCTTTTTATCAAAGATCAGATTCTTTCTTTTTGTCCAAGTTGCTTCTTTTTTTGTCTAACGCACTTCCTTATTAAGTCTTAAAAGTCTTTTAAACATAATTATAGCATGCAGACATATCGAATAGTTACATCATGTGCTTCCCCACTTTTAGAACTATAAACACTTCTTATAATAACAAACACTTTTTTAAACGTGGCATAAACCAGTATGGTATACCATGACATAAAAACTATACCTTGGCCTCCGACTTCTCTGCAACATGACCCCTCAGGTAACCACAACCTCAAACTGCAAACTAACAAAAAAAATCATATCTAGAAAAGGTTCTTCTCTCAAAGTGGTTTTGAAGTTAGTAACCCAACCAATACCCATTAAATGGTATATTGCGTCTATAAATGGCATGATATATCACGCGTCTTGTCTGAGCATTGTAGCTACTGAACATCATAACCTCATATTTGTATCTTTTGCATACGGAACAACTGATGCGTTCAAAAGGAAAGTAAAAATATAATTAGTTACTCACTCTTACTATGATTTGTAAGTTGTCGAACCTAAGGCGTCAATTAAGCAATATGCACTTCTTTTGTATACCCCTAGCCTAGGCAACTAAACGTAACCAAAGACTATAAGCATATGGTGTTCTCGAATGAATTTAAATTAGTGTACTTGAAATTCAAAATGAATGATTCAGACCTTTCAAGCTACTATTCATTCACATCTAATTTTAATAGATAGACAAGAGTGAAAACTATCTAAAGGTACATATCACGGTTATCGCCCTAACTTTGCCATCTTGAAGAAATTAAATACACTTGTCCACCAAAGCATGACCTTTTCACATCTTATAAAGTCACAACACACATTTTACTTCTATAATATACAAGAAAAATATATGGCTTGAAGTACTTGTCAAATTTTAAACATACATATCAATAGCATTATTTATCAAATACAAACTCGATATTACTTAAAGCACTATCATGAACTTTGAAAAATGAATACTTTCATCTGTTTCCCAATTATAATTATTAGCTCAAATGAGTTCTTCGCATATAAAGTCTAATTCAAACTTAGCACTTGATACCAAATTTTAACACTATTACCAATTGAGAATGACAGAATCAAACTTACCACTTTATGAGAGACCCAAAGAGAAAATGCTGCATAATAGGAACTTCTCCATGACCTCCACTTTATAAATTAAGCAACCCACTATTCACCTTCTTCCAATTCGGCACACCTGCGAAGACCCGAATATGAAAGGCAAAAAGTGGTAATCATCAAGCCCCCAAACCCCATGTGATCCAGCAGGCTGTGACCTCGGATTGATTCGGATAAGGATACGATGAATCCGAGTAGTTTTTTGGCGGTGGTGGAGTCGTGGAACCGGCGGATGTCGTCGTCGGAGTGGATGATTTTGGTCGGGGGTTGGAAGTGTACGGCGGCGATACGACGGGGACTTTTTGGGCTTGGGGAACAGGGGTCATGATGATGGTTGGTGGACGTTGTGTGGGTGGGAGGTGATCGCCGAGCGCGGATGGGGCGGTAGACTGGTGGCGGAGAGGTTTCGGACCATGGTGGTGGTGGTGGGTAGGAGGTGGCGCCACCGCAGTTGAACGTGGTGGGGTGGTGGTGTGGTTGCGTGGCGGTGGGTGTTGGGAAGATCTCGGTGAAAGCATGAAGTTACAAAGGGATGAGGTGTGAGACGATGGTGGGTGTTGTGGGTTGGATTGGATTTGAAGCTTTGGTAGATGGGTGTTGAAGAAGAAGAGGACCAGAAGAAGGAAATACCAAAATTACCCCATGAATAGTACTATTCATGGTGTCACATCACAGGTTGGTTTATTCCTATTATGTAATAAATAAGGTTTCATAAAAATAATTTAATGGACTTAATTTGTTTAAATATATTTAATTTGTAGTTAATTATTATTAAAACTAAAATTTTTATAAAAATATATAAAGAGGTTTATGGATATTTATGAATAATAAAATCATTTGTCTTTTTATAATATTGTTCGTAACTTAAATATGTTTGTTATATATATAATTTTTTTGATATGCTATATATAACTTATATTAGATTATACATATATATAATATCTATTATATAGTTTTTTATTTCAACCATGTAACACACGATACCTGACTTAATTATAAATATAACAATTAGAAAATATTGTGAGTAATGCTTCTTTTCTGTTGGTCTATGTGTGCAACAATACCTTACCACATGACAGGATTAGAATTTTTTTTATCCCCCAATATGTTGTTCATGTAATGTACATTATATTCTTTTAATTAAAACAAAATGCTTCATTAGTCCGATCGTTATTCGTTAAGATCAATGCTATGACTTATGAGTTGGGTGGCGTGGTTCTACCTAGGTAACAATCTTTTTCGGTGCTTTTCTTTACCTTTTATACTTTTATAGCGTAAGCTTTTTACTTTAGAGTTTATTTTTTCTTACCTAATAAATTTAATATTTCTATATTTTACTCTCATATAGCATGACTTTTACTTTAATTTACTTTTTATTACTTGTTAAAGTAATGCTTAAATTATTTCTTATATTAGTCTTTTAAATTTTACTTTTTATTACTTGTTAAAGTTAATGCTTAAATTATTTCGTATGAAAAGTATGAAAGTGTCGGGGAGGAGAAGCACTGCAATGGCTAGCCGAGTTATTCAACAGTATCTTCAAAACCGAGAAGATGCCAAAGCAATGGAAAAGCAATGTCATAGTCCCTATAAGAAAAAGGAGATGTCCAAGGTTGCACAAACTATAAAAGAATAAAGTTCTTGAGTCACACAAAACTATGAGAAAGAGTTATTGATACGAGAATTAGACGCGAAACACAGATAGCGATAAACCAATTTGAATTTATGCCTGGTGCTCTCCAACAGAAGCCATACACGTCATAAGTAGAGTAATGAGAAATATAGAGAAAAAAGGGGTCTTCATATGGTCTTCATTGACCTAGAAAAGCCTATGATAGTGTTCCGTGATAACTCATTTAGAAAAGTATACGAGATAGAAGGTATCAGAGAGATATATCAAGATAATCAAGGATATGTATGACGGGGGCAAAAACATTATGCAAGCCAGTCGAAGATACAGACTTCTTCCTGGTGAAAGTAGGACTTGTAACATCTTGTATTTTTGAGTTAATTAAAGTTAACCTGGTAAGTTTTTGTATGGACTAATTATGCCATTTATGAAACTTATGGGTTTGTTATGCTCATTTATTTGTTGTCTTTAATTCTTTTTCAAGGTGCGTAATAAAGATGTTGGATAATAATAATAGCAATAATACTAACAATATTACAAATAATATTAATGAACATAATAATAATAATAATAACTAGTTATAAGAGTAATAATTATGTTATTAATAATATTAATAATAATATAATAATAATAATAATAATAATAATAATAATAATAATAATAATAATAATATAATAATAATATAATAATAATAATAATAGAATAATAACTATAAAAGTTATAAAGTAATAAGTTGTAAATGAATTAAACTCAAATTAAGGAAGTTAAGGGGGATGCTTTGTCAATTTAATAACTTTAATGAATTTTGTGCATAACTAATAAAAACAAAACTGAAGGGACTAAATATGTAATTTTTAAATCCCAAACCCCACCCCCATTTCCTTTCACGTTTTTCCGGCCACAAGATCCGGCCAACCTCCGGCAACCCTCCGGTCATCCCAAACCATCAAAATCTAGCGTTTCTTGATCCAAAACCGTTCCCAAGACTTTCTAGAACATGATTCGAACCTGTATACGGCAATTAATCGATTAAAACATCGGTTACAAAGCTCAATCGAGAGCATAACCGATGCCTTAAACCCATATCCGTTCAAGCATTAAATCTTATAATAATCTAATTAAACTACCTAAACAATCATCTAAGTAATTCTAAACATTCACAACTCTCAATTTCACCTGAAAACAAACAAACAATCATTCGATCATCACCATCGTCGCGATCTGCAACCTATTCGAACATCATCATCGGACATCAAGAATCGAATTATAGAGGGCTTTGGATCTAGTGCACCATCTGAAGCTTCACACGAGCTTAATTTTGATTATCATCATCCTTTGCACACTAATCGCACTCACCCTCGGTCGCGGCTTGTCTTTCATCTGTTCTTGTCATTTGGTTTCCAAACGGGTAATTAAACACTCCTACCTGCTCGTTTTTACAAGGGGAGCAAAAGCCCCCATGATTTAAATCGTTAACAGCATTGATTTCGTGTTCAATTGGATCAAAAATCTTTCTAGGGTTCATATGGATTGGGGATGGATTGCTGGTTGTGTTAAAGGCTGCTGAAACCAAGTTAAACCAGGCCACGACCCTGGTTCACTGGTTAAGCACTCACCTTTCCACCTTGAGGTCCCGGGTTCGAACCCGGGCAACCTCATATATTTTTTAAAGGCTTTCAGTCTTAAATAAATTAAAGAAAATTTTCTAATAAAATAAAAATTACTTTTATAAACTTCAAATATTGTTTTAAACCACTAAAGATTTTCTATAATTTTTTTTCTTTCTAAGTTTAAATAAAATATTTTTATTTTAATAAGCTTGTTTGAATAATTTTTAATAAAATGGGTTGAATATAATAATTAGTAAATTATTATGGTTTAATATCCTTTTTCAATTAATCTTGTATATATTTAAACTTTTTATATAACATTTTTAATTATTATAATTGTTTCTTTCACAACTTTGAATAATATATATGTATATATATATATATATATTTAAGAAATATAAATTTATTCCATTTGTTTAAACATATTATTTGACAAGCCCCAAATTCGACTTAGAACCCCAGTCCTTGTTGATTCATTAAACTCATTACAATAAAACTTAAATCTTGTAAATATATATATACTTAGGTACCTGGTGACGATTTACGTTGAAACTACGCTTATTATTTTTATTAATCACCAACTATATATTTCTTTCACATGTGAGTATTTTATTCCCCTTTTTTTCATATTTTCACACTTTGGGGTAAAACATGTTACATTATAACCGTTGCACTTGTAAACGTTTAATTCTTGTAAACTTATGACATTTCACCTGTATGTTGGGTTAGTTGACCTTTATAGCTACCATGTAATGTCGAATATATACAATCATTAACTATTGCTAGCCTGGCGACGTCATAGATCTATGGGCCGGACAAGCCTGCTTGATTGATCCAAGTACATTTAGCTAATCGTATACTTGTAAACGTTGAGACTTGTAAACTTTGTCAAGGTTTGATTGTGCATTCTGTCTTACATCCCTATTACTTTGTTCTCTAACTTACAACATGAATTTCCATCTTTTATATACTTATGTATTAAAAACTATAAAATCTCACCAACATTATTGTTGACATTTTACTTTTAACATGTTTCAGGAAATGTTCAAGTTTATTGGCATCTTGAAGTGCTTTCACATCTAGGAGTGGACCTAGTTTAATAATAAAATAATTGACTTGTTACATCTTATGTTATGTTATTTACTTTCTTTGAGACTTATGTTTGTAATGGTACAATTGGCACTTATGATTAATATATATTGGGTTATTAACACGTTATGTGGGCTGTGAACGATCTTAACCCTCACACTTTGACGTTTCCGCCATCAAGGTTGGGGTGTGACAGGACTTCACCAAGGATCGACATTGAGCCCATTTCTTTTCTTAGTATTGTTGATGAGATGACCAAGTTTATACAGAAGCCAGTCTGTGGTGCATGCAGTTTGCATATGATATTATGTTAATATCAAAATATAAAGGGATGCTTAACGAGAGATTAGAACAGTGAATAGCGGCACTACAGCGTAAAGGCCTAAGGATAAGTCGATCTAAGATGGAATACATGCATTGTAACTTTAGTGGAGAGAATGAAAAGGACACCCAAATGTATCAAGGGTCCGACGGTCCCACATACGTCTAGGTTCATATACCTAGGCTCGTACGTACAGTAGGACGGAGAGATACATAGTGATGTAGCCTATCATGTTTAAGCAGAATGGTACTAGTGGAGAGCAGCATCAGGATTTTATATGATAAGAGGTTCCCAGCAACACTAAAGGAAAACTTATAGAGTGACAGTACGTTCGGCTATGTTATACGGATAGACTGTTGGGCCAAAAAAATTGCAAAAACAACAAATAGAGGTCGCGGAAATGCAATGCTGAGGTGGATGTGTGGACACACAAGACTGTATCGGATAAGGAACGTCGCGTTTCAGCAGAGGCTAGAGGTGGTTTGTATCACAGATAAATATAGAGAGAATATTAAGATGGTTTGTGCACGTGAAGAGGAGACCGATGTTAGCACCGGTTAGAGCAGTGGAGAACATCACCTAGATGGTAGGAGGAGTAGAGTAAGACTTAAGTTTGACTTGGGATGAATAATTAGGCGGGATATGCTAGAGTTGCAACTCTCCGCACATGATCGAGGATAGAAGTGTGTGGAGGCTTAGAATTAAAATTAATGACTTTTAGTGTGATCTGTTGGTATGACGAGTAAAGGAAGACCTGATGCGTGGGACCCGCGTGATGTGTAGGTTATCGATATTTGCTCTTTAATGTGAAACATGTTGCTTATTTGATGTATGCACATATTCGGTTGTTACGCTTATATGTATGCTATGATTATGTGATGTATGCTTATGGATGAATTTACTATAGTCTGGTGTTATGCTTATGTATATCTTTATGAATATGCCTATTTTATTCTAAACTTTTATGTGATATATACTATGTGTTTATGCTCTATAATCTGTTTGCTATTGTTTTCGAGTCGGTAATCTCTTTGGAAGCGGTCTCTCTCAAGATAGAGGAAGACTCGCCACCACCCTACCCTCCCAGACCCTGTTTTTTAGTGAGATATACTGGTTATGTTTGTTTGTTTTGTTGTTAGTTTTTTAAATTTATATTTTTTAAGAAATTAATTTATGTCAAACATTGAAAATGTGTTGCTTTTGGGCATCACAAGAACATGCACCCGGTCACCATTGTGATGCCGGCGCTGGCTAGCAAGAAGGTTGGTGCTATCTACATGCCAAGGTTTTACACGTCCAGCGTATTTATAATAATATTGTATTATAGATAGTTTTTTACTTTTATTTTTTATTTGCGAAAATATATTTTTCAATCATTAAACACAGCCAATCATGTTTAAGGGCGATGAGATATTATCATGTTTAAGGGCGATGAGATATTATCATGTTTAAGGCGATGAGATATTCATGTTTAAGGGCGAGAGATATGCTATTCAACTTTTAGTATATATGTCGATTTTATTGTTATAGTTATATATTTTAACTAGTATTGGACACTCGCGCGTTGCCGCGGGATTTTTTTTGTAACGTCGTGGAAGCCATATTAGCACAAAGAGTAAAAAATCATAACATGTTTTCCATATCGAATGTCATAACTGTTTTAACATAAAAGTACATCGTTGTCATACGTCGAGCAACGATTATACAAAAGAAGGTTTGGTTAGATATATACATAAATTACATGATAGACCAACCACCAGTTGTAAAAAGCATATGTATCGATAAACCGTCGTAACGATATATTCATTTTAAAAGTTATAGAAAGAAAAACAAAATATTTGTAAAAGATTATAAAGATTAATCTTTTACAAAAAAAATTTTATATTGTTATTATAGTTTTTAGTATAATTAAATTTATATTAATGTGTGTGTATAGTAGTGATAAAGAGACAAAAAATAAAACATGGGTTTGGATGGGATTGAACCCACGTCCCAACATATTAGCACAAAAGAGTAAGAAATCATAAACTTGTTTTCTATGTCGAAATGCCATAACTGTTTTAACATAAAAGTACATTGTTGTCATATGTAAAGCAACGATTATACAAAAAGAAGGTTTTGGTTAAATATATACATAAATTACGTGATAGATCAACCAACAGTTGTAAAAGCATATGTATCGATAACACGTTGTAACGATATATTCATTTTAAAAGATATAAAAAGGAAAATAAAATATTTGTAAAAAGATTATAAAATTAATCTTTTCAGAAAAAAAAACTTTTATATTATTATAGTTTTTAGTACAATTAATTTATATTAATGTGTGTGTATAGTAGTGATAAAGAGACAAAAAAAATAAAACATGGGTTTAGGTGGAATTGAACCCATGTCCCATTTGGAATCCAAATAACTTACCACTTAACAAAGTTACAATTGGATTTAGGCTTCAAATTTATTTTCATTTATCAACTAAATATTGTTAATAAAAAAACAAAAACCACTATTACAACCGACATATACACCGACATATACACCGACATGGTTTTTTAATATATTTAATTATAATTATAATTATAGTTATAATTATAGTTATAATTATAGTTATAATTATAGTTATAATTATAGTTATAATTATAGTTATAATTATAGTTATAATTATAGTTATAATTATAGTTATAGTTTATATATAATTATAATTATAGTTATAATTATAATTATAATTATAGTTATAATTATAATTATAATTATTATAATTATAATTATATTATAATATAATATAATATAATATTATATATATCATATAATATAATATAAAACATAACATGAGAAAAACAAAGTCACAAATGAGTTGTTCAGCGTAAAAGAACATTAGCTTTTGAAACTCTTTTAAATCTCATTTATAATCTATGTTTGAAACTCTATTAATCGCAGTTCTTTTAGAAACTATCACGTGCGGCCAAAAAGTTAGTTTTATATAAATTTATAGTTTGTTCATACTGCTCATATTTTTATTATACAACTATTAGAAGTTAGACTAAAAACTCAAACTACAGTATGTTAATATTTTACATAAAAGAGTCCTAATAAACTTATAATATATGCTCATTATAAAAGCTAGAGTAAATTACACAAAAGGATATTTATTTTTGTAACTTATTTCACTTTTCAACATTTATCTTTAGTGATTACTCGAGACAACCTTTACGTATATGATTTGTTCATCTTTTCCTTTGGTATAACGGTCGTTAATTTGCATAATTAAGTTAGGTCACATGTTTCTCACATGAGGTATGTGTAAAAATATTTAGGTGGCATAATTCAAAAACAAATCGACGTATGAAGAAAATATGATCGATAATACATTGAGACTGACGAGTAAAACCAACAAATTTTATATATTTTTATCATCACCTTTTATAACTAGTTATATAAAAATTTATTGCTTCATATTATTTAAATATAATCAATTAATGTAATACACAGAAATTCGAATACAAGTCACATGATTTATTTAGAAAATATGACTAGTAAAACGTCGACTTGGTAATAAGTTAAGACTCTAAAATGTTGAGGCTAACGGTAAAATCTTAAACAAATTTTATATGTTCTTAATCATTTTTAGTTATATAAAAACTTATTATAATATGATTTTAGTACCAATAACAAACACAATATATAAAAATTAGAATGCAAGCTGGCACGTGAAAATTTTTTAATGTTTTTGTTCAAATTAGAAAATGCTAGTTTTATAAAAAAATTATCGTATCATATGATTTCCATAATCAGATGATTATGTAAAGCATGTAAATTACTTCATGTTGTTTTCATTTAACTTTATGTATTAAAAATATTTATTTTTAATAACAAATTAAGTTTATTAATGATATATAAATTACACAATACAATATTTTTTTATTGAAGGGTTACTTTTGGTCTCAACCCAATCATATTTTCTATTGAATTTTTGAATTATGCCATCTGGAAGCTTTTTTTACACATATAGACTCATGATAACCATGTGATATAACTTAATGACACAAACTATCGACTGTTAGACTAAATATCAAATTTGAAACAAACCATATAAATAAAGATTGTTTAGTGTAATTAATAAAGATAAATGTTAAAAATAAAATTAATTATATAAATAAACATCATTTTATGTAATTTATTTGCATGTGATACCAACTTCAATATTGGCTTTATGTGTTGCAAGGATAATGTTCGTTTATATTTTATATTATTACAAATACTAATCATGATGCATATCTGTAGTTCTGTATTGTTTTAGTAATATTTAATAAGCACAATGTTACCTTTTTTATAGTTATATACAAGAACTATATAGAAAACAAAAGAGTGAGTATAATATATATAATCAAAAGTAGAAAACAGCAAATGTCACCATATAAATACACTATAATAAACTGCGAATTACACAGTCTCTTCTTTAAGTTGACGAGTACAGGATGTTAATAAGAAATAACAAATAAACTATGTTAAAGACTTAATATTTTATTTATGACCAAGACTTATGAGTAGATAAATCACAAAATGGAAAGTAAATTGTAATAAACCACGTACATGAAGGACAAAAGGGAAATACAGTGTTTAGTAAAATCATTTGAACATTTTTGAAATATTTCGGGCGGTGCCTATAGTTGTACAATTTAATAATTAATAAAATCATTTGGTAATTTATTATACCATTCGTAATTCTTTCTGGGTTGCTGGGGACACCGTTGGGGTTTATGGGGTAGGCCGGGCCAAAAGGTCACGGTTAGGGCTTGCAGTCACGTTTTGGTACCTAACCGTGACCGCAAGGGCTTGTGGTCACGGTTTCTGTGTCTGTATTCCGACCCGCGTGACAACAAAACGACTGGTCTGGAAAACCCGGTCACCAATGTACTCTCGTAATTTTGAGTTAATTTAAAGTTAGTTTTGTTAATAATAAATAATAAATAATAATAATAAATAATAATAATAAATAATATAATAAATAATAATATAATAATAATAATAATAATAATAATAATAATAATAATAAAATAATGATAATGATAATAGTTTAATTATAATAATAATAATAATAATAGAATAATGTTGTTATTAATAGTAATAATTTATAAAAGTTATTAACTTTGAAATATTTAAAAAAAAACTTGAATTTTATAAGTCTAGGGGCCTTAATGTCATTTTACAACTATAAATGAAAGTTTTGTTACATAAAATAATAAAGTTCCAAACTACAGGAACCAATGGTGTTATTTTAAAATTTACAACCCACCCCCCGCCCCTTCTCCTCTCGATTTTCCGTTGAAAATCACCAAGTTCATCAACCATAAATTTGAAACCCTGAACATTCGAACCTGCCAAATAATTAAAAAAATACAATCGTTAGTGCGATCTACAACCGACCCACGTTTTTCGGCCCCTTTACAGGTCAAGATCGCACTAAACAACAATAATAATCAAATTAACTTCGCCTAATCAGTCGCTTATCTGTTCCTATATCATCACAACTCTCAATTTCTTCTAGGACCAAAACAAACATCGAATTCGATTTCCTCTCCCGTTCGCGACCTGCCCCGATTCGAACACCATCTTCTGAGTTTTATTTCACGCATTGATAGAGGTTTTTCATCATTGAATCCATTGGAAACTTTCTGCAAAACGAATTGGAGTATTACACACGATTGCTCATCGATTGGAACCAGAGGCAATCGCGATCTGTTCTTGTACCTGTTCTTCATCGAATCCGTCCCCACCGGGTAATTAAACTTGTTATACACTCGATTTCATGTGGGAAACAAAAGCCCTAAGTTTTCTTTCGTTATCACAAACAATTTGGGATGATTTGGATTCACCCGAAACTAGGGTTCACAGGAAATTGGGGGTTTCTTTTGATTGTCTTTTTAACTTTCAAAACCAGAATATACCGCGGCTGAGGCCTTGTTTCACTGGTTTAGACATTGCCCTGTTAAACATGAGGTCCCGGGTTCGAACCGGGCACCCTCATGTTTTTTTTTAAAGGCCTTTTAGCCTAAAACTAATTTCAAAAAATTTGTAAAATGTATAAAATTATTTTTATAAATTCCAAAATATTTTCGAAAGCTTCTAAATTTTCTATAATTTTTCAAGTTTAAATAAAAATTTCTTTATTTATAAAACATTTTAGCCAACCTTGTTGCATAGTTTTTAATAAATGGATTAAAAATAATAATTAGTAAATTATTATTGGTTCAAATATTCCTTTCCAATTAATTTTGTTTATATAGTAATAAATTTTTAGATATAAAAGTTATTAAAACTTTTTATATATTTTTTTTTATTAATTATTATAATTGTTTCTTTTCATACTTTGAATATATAAATATATTTTAAGAAAATATAAATTTAATTCATTGTTTAAATATAGCTAGTTGACAAGCCCCAATTCGACTTAGAACCCTAGTCCTCGTTGTTTCGTTAAACTCTTACGATAAAACTTAAAACTTGTAATTATGTCTATTTAGGTGCCTTGTGACGGTTTACGTTGGAACGACGATTATTATACTTCTTATTAATCATCATAATAACTTATTTGATCAGGTGAGTATTTCTATACCCATTTTATTATTTTCACACTTTTAGGTGAAACATGTCATTATAAACATTTCACTTGTACACGTCTGATTCTTGTAACTTATTGCAATTTACTTGTGTGTTGTGGTTAGTTGACCTTGTAGCTACCATGTAATGTCGAATATGTGTACAATCATTAACTATGCTAGCCAGGCGACGTCATAGATCTATGGGCCTGACAAGCCTGCTTGGTTGATCCAAGTACACTTAGCTAATCGTATATACTTTTAACGTTTGAGACTTGTAAAACTTTGTCAAGGTTTGATTGTGCATTCTGTCTTACATCCCTAGTTACTTTGTTCCTCTAATTTCAACATGAATTGTCATCTTTTATTATACTTATATTTAAACTATGGAAATCTCACCAACATATTGTTGACTTATTTTTAACATGTTTCAGGAAATACTCAAGCTTAATTTCTACTCTTCGAAGCTTACACATCTAGGAATGGACCTAATAAGTAAATGGAATAAATGACTTGTTATGTTTATTTTAATTTTTTCGAGACTTATGATTGTAATGGTACTATCGGAATTTATGATTAATATATATATTTGGGATTATTAATAGCGTTATGTTACTGTAAACGATCTTAACTCTCGCTCCTCGACGTTTCCGCCGTCAAGGTTGGGGTGTGACAGATGGGTATCAGAGCCCATAACTATAGGGATTTAGGTTATTAGAAATGGTGACCTAGACTATAGCATATGCATGACCTTATAGAATTACATTTCTATCTTTTAAATTATATGGTTTGCATGCTACATAATGCTATGTCTCCTTATGTCAACTTGATGTCCTAGCATATGATTGCTTAAACATTGCTACATGTCTCCCAAAACTTATATTTGACTCTTTGACTCTCCCAAACATGAAACCTCTTAATCTTATCCTCGACGCCACGTGGAATCATATACTTATGCTTATGACTTGGATCTTTAGACGTTATGTCTAATCTATATAAATCTCATCAAGGATTTGATTTCATGAACCTAGAAATACTGTGTCACACATAGACACCTGTATTCTTGTTTCCTGGCAAAAGCCTTTGGGCTAAGGTAAGCGTTTCGTATAAATCCTACGGACTAGTTACGCATACCTGGGGATTTTGGGATGAGTGATAACTATGGTCAACACACACAAGTTTCTAAGGCAAATGGGTCAATTTACCTTGACGTGTCAACGTTCCAAATGGTGATGCGTTATCGACTGGAACATTCCATATAAATTCATGATTCTTACTTTAACTGTCTATCCTTATTGTCTCTTACCCATTCCTAATCCAATTCGTTTTCCAGCATGTCTCGCTATCACGGAAACCGAGGAAGATCCGACCGTAAGCTTGCCGCCATGATTGCCCGGCAAATGGCTGCGGTCATCCCGACTATGATGGCTGAACTCAGCAGCACTATGATCGCAACAACGTCGCGAACAACACGACCAAGGGGAAATGGTGCAAATTAAGGCCGTAACAACCAGTCTTGCACCTTCAAGCACTTAGTTCATGTAAGCCTCCCAGTTTCAGTGGCAAGGAAGGTGCCACCGGTCTCTTAGAATGGTTTGAAGGGATGGAGAACACCTTTGTCAACTATGAGTGCCCGAAGCACTCAAGGTTATGCTACCAGTATGCTGCAGCAAAGGGCCTTAACGTGGTGGAACAGCGAAAAGAGAAACCGAGGCCCTGACGCAATCTTGGCCTTAAGTTGGAGGAATTCAAAAACATAGCCATCGCCAAGTTTTGCCCAAGAAGTGAAATCCAGAAGCTAGAGGAGGAATTCTGGAACCGAACCAGGATGGCGGGAATCATCTAGCGTATTCTACCCTCCATCACGAGTTGAGTATACTGCCTGCCACACATGGTGGATACTGTTCCACGTAATGTGGAGAAATTCATAAGGGTGTGCCCTCAGATTCAGGATGCCGTTGTGGGTAGTCGACCCGCAACTTTGGAAGAAGCCATCACCATCACTGCCCATTAACGTAGAACCACATCCGAGCGGGCACTATGTCCGCAAAGGGTGCCAAGAAAACTGAGAAGACGACTCCCGGAGGGTCAAGCCTGAAAACAAGAAGCGAAAGTTCACCCCGACACGCAACTACGCTGTGACCGCCCCAAATGCACCTAAAAAACAAATGGTGGTTGCAAAACACTCCTATGGCTAGAGCTTATGTTGGTCCATACCCTATGTGTACACGTGCAAGTACCATCATGCGAGTAACATTCCATGGCGTCTGCTTGTTGTGTGGAAAGTATGGCCACTTGGTAACTACTTGTCTTCGTGCGCCAACAACTGCAATGCTTACCAACCGACCTGCTATAACTGTGCGAGCCTGGTTACATTCGTCCGCAATGTCCTCGCAATGCGGGAAATGTGCCACCTGCTCGTGGAATGGCCTTCAAAGCAACGCCAACCAGCACAAGCCAACAACGACATGGTGAATGGTACGACGTGAATTCCTTTTAAATCATTTCTTGTCTTGTAAATATTCCTATCTTTGTGGTCATCATACCATAATAGGTATTACCAAACAGGTATGTATCTTGTAAATAGTCATTATGCATCTGCATTGTTTGATTCGAGTGCGGATAAGAGTTTCGTGTCATTGGATTCGAACCTATACTTTCTAAACCACGTGTCAATCTGGAAAAATCCTTCACGGTCAAAGTCGCCGATGGAAACTGTTGTCATTGACGTCGTAATACGTGATTGCACCTTAAGCCTTAACGAACACGAGTTCTCCATCGACCTCATTCCTATGCAATTGGGAAGCTTCGATATTATTATCGGTATGGATTGGTTAGCCAAACATCGTGCGGAAATTTTATGCTTCGAGAAATGCATCTGAATTCCCTTACCGACTGGTGATACCTTAAGGGTCTTTGGGGAGGAATCGCCCAAGGACTCAACTCATGTCTTGCATCAAGGCCCACAATGCTTAAGTAAAAACTACATGGCCTTTATGGCTATGTAGTTAATACGAAAGCCAAGGGTAAGGAATTGAAAGACATTCCTGTCGTGCGGGACTTCCTGAGGTTTTTCCTAAGGATCTTAAGGGACTACCTCCCGTGCGAGAAGTCCATTCAAGATTGACTTAATCCCTGGGCAACCCTGTGGCTAAATCACTTTATCGTCTTGCACCGCCTGAAATGCAAGAACTAGCTAGTCAACTGCAAGAGTTGACCGATAAGGGTTTCATTCGCCCTAGTTCATCACCGTGAGGTGCACCTGTACTGTTTCTATAGAAGAAAGATGGTTCATTTCGTATGTACATCGTTACCGGAACTCAACAAACTTACTATCAAAACCGATACCCCCTTCCCCGAATCGATGATCTCTTCGACCAACTTCAGGGGGCTACTCAATTCTCAAGATCGATCTACGTTCTGGTATCATCAACTACGTGTTCACGATGATGACATTCCAAAGACCGCTTTTCGTACTCGATATGGACACTACAGTTCATGGTTATGCCTTTTGGCTTGACCAATGCACCTGCCTGTTCATGGATCTCATGAATCAAGTATGTAAACCGTATTTGGATAAGTTTGTGATCGTGTTCATTGATGACATACTTATTTATTCCAAGACGAAAATCGATCACGAGACGCACTTGCGACAAGTTCTTGGACTCTTGAAGAAGAACAATTATACGCCAAGTTTTCCAAGTGTGAATTCTGTTAGAAGAGGTTCAATTCTTAGGACATATGGTGAATAGTCAAGGAATCCACGTCGATCCTGCAAAAATCGAAGCCGTAAAGAATTGGTGTGTTCCTACAACCCCACCGAAGTTCGTGCTTTTCTTGGGCTTAGCGGGATACTACCGAAGGTTCATAGCAATTTTTCGAAGATTGTGAAACCATTAACGGCGTTAACCCAAAAGAATCGACTCTTTGAATGGGGACCCGAGCAAGAAGAGGCTTTCGAGACATTAAAACGCAAGTTGGTAACGCTCCTATTCTCACACTCCCGAGGGAAACGATGATTTTACCGTGTATTGTGATGCTTCAATCAAGGTCTAGGTTGTGTTCTCATGCAACGAGGCAAAGTCATAGGAATCCACGTCGATCCTGCAAAAATCGAAGCCGTAAAGAATTGGTGTGTTCCTACAACCCCACCGAAGTTCGTGCTTTTCTGGGCTTAGCGGGATACTACCGAAGGTTCATAGCAAATTTTTTCGAAGATTGTGAAACCATTAACGGCGTTAACCCAAAAGAATCGACTCTTTGAATGGGGACCCGAGCAAGAAGAGGCTTTCGAGACATTAAAACGCAAGTTGTGTAACGCTCCTATTCTCACACTTCCCGAGGGAAACGATGATTTTACCGTGTATTGTGATGCTTCAAATCAAGGTCTAGGTTGTGTTCTCATGCAACGAGGCAAAGTCATAGCATACGCATCGAGGCAATTGAAGGTTCATGAAGTGAACTACACAACTCATGATCTTGAACTTGGTGCCGTGGTTTTCGCTTTGAAAATCTGGTGACACTATCTTTTGGGACACAATGCATAGTCTACACCGATCATAAGAGTCTCCAACACGTGTTTAACCAAAAGGATCTCACATGAGACAAAGGCGTTAGATCGAGTTGATCAGCGATTACGACTGTGACATTCGCTACCATCCTGGAAAGGCAAATGTTGTAGCCGACGCGCTAAGTCGTAAGGTCCACAACAAGGTTGTCTCACTTCAAGAAATTCGAGATCGAAGGCAATGGTTTGACACGTTAAGGGAATTTGATACTGAGATTCAAGTGGATGTTAACGAAGCTACTATTATGCTTCAAAATATAAGGATTGATAGTGATCTCGAGTTATGCATTCGCGAGGCTCAACAAGCAGCATTAACCGATGAGGAAAAGATGAAGATTTGTTGTCTAACGTTTCGGTCACAACTGGAGACAAAACCGAATGGCTTGTGGTACTTCTTGAATCGACTTTGGATCCCTAATCGTGATAATCTTCGTCACCCTCATCATGAACGAAGCTCATCAAACCCGATATTCTATTCATCCTGGCTCCGATAAGATGTACATGGACTTGTGTAGTCAATATTGGTGCATGGAATGAAGAAAGATATCACGTCTTATGTTTCCAAATGTCTCACGTGTGCAAGAGTCAAAGCCGAGCATCAACGACCAAGTGGTTTACTTGAACAACCCGAAATCCCTATGTGGAAATGGGAACATATATCCATGGATTTCGTAACCAAGTTACCTCGTACTCCTCATGGTCATGATAGTATTTCGGTGATTGTTGACCGTTTAATGAAGACGGCACATTTCATACCAATACGAGACACTTACAAAGTTTCAAGACTGACCCTATCTTCATTGACGAAATTGTGAGTCGTCATGGCGTGCCGTTGCACATCATATCCGACCGAGACGCTCATTTCACTTCGTACTTCTGGTCGTCTATGCAGGAACTCCTGGGTACTCAATTGGATTTAAGTACGGCTTACCATCCTCAAACTGATGGTCAAACGAACGAACAATCCAAACCCTCGAGATTTGCTACGACTATGTGTCCTTGACTTTGGTGGTGTGGGATACGCATTTACCGCTTGCGGAATTTTCGTATAACAAGGGTATCACTCGAGTATCAAGATGCCACCATTCGAAGCCTTTATGGTGGTAAATGTCGTTCATCGATCTGCTGGACCGATATCAGTGAAAACTTCATCACTGGTCCTGAACTTATACTAGAGACGACCGATAAGTTTCTATCATCCGAAAGAACCTTGAAGTGGCAAGAAGTCGACAAAAGAGCTATGCAGATAAGCGACGTAAGCCGTTGGAATTCCAAGTTGGGGAGATGGTTCTTCTTAAGGTTTCACCGTGGAAGGGTGTTGTTCGCTTTGGAAAGAAGGGTAAACTGGCTCCAAGATTTGTAGGACCTTTCAAGATTCTAAAAAGGATTGGGAAAGCGGCTTACAAACTGGAATTACCTTCCGACCTTAGTGGAGTTCATCCTGTGTTCCATGCCTCGAATTTGAGGAAGTGTCTGGCTGACGAAGGTCTGCATGTTCCGTTGGATGAGATCCAGATCGACGAGTCATTACACTTTGTTGAGAAGCCTGTTGAGATTATGGACCGAACCCTGAAGAAGACCAGAACAACTCCACATCGATCGTCAAAGTCCGTTGGGAAAACAAACGTGGAGCGGAGTTCACTTGGGAGCGTGAACAACATATGAAGAAGAGTATCCGCATTTGTTCATATAGTTTTAATTTTAATTTCGGGACGAAATTCTTTTAAGTTGGGAGACTGTAACATCTCGTAATTTTGAGTTAATTTAAAGTTAGTTTGTTAATAATAAATAATAAAATAAATAATAATAATAATAATAATAATAATAATAAAAAATGATAATAGTTTAATTATAAAATAATAATAATAATAATAATAATCAATAATAATAATAATAATAACAATATAATAAGTTATTAATAGTAATAATTTATAAAAGTTTATTAAACTTTGAAATATTAAAAAAACTTGAATTTAATAAGTCTAGGGGCCTTAATGTCATTTTACAAACTATAAATGAAAGTTTTGTTACATAAAATAATAAAGTTCCAAACTGCAGGGACCAATGGTGTAATTTTAAAATTTACAACCCAACCCTCCGCCCCTTTCTCCGTCTCGATTTTCCGGTTGAAAATCCGGCAAAAGTTCCGGCGAGCGCCGGCCACCATCAAAACGTCATCAAACCATTAAATTGAAACCCCTGAACCGTTTGCAAACTAGATTCGTACCTGAGCACCAAAACAATTAAAAAAATACAATTGTTTAGTGCGATCTACAAAACCGACCCACGTTTTTCGGCCCCTTTTACAGGTCAAGATCGCACTAAACAACAATAATAATCAATTAACTTCGCCTAATCAGTCGCTTATCTGTCCTATATCATCACAACTCTCAATTTCTTCTAAAACCAAAACAAACATCGAATTCGATTTCCTCTCCCGTTCGCAAAACTGCCCCGATTCGAACACCATCTTCTGAGTTTTTATTTCATGCAATGATAAGAGGGTTTTCTATCATTGAATCCATTGGAAACTTTCTGCAAAACGAATTGGAGTATTACCCACGATTGCTCATCGATTGGACCTGAGGCAATCGCGATCTGTTCTTGTACCTGTTCATCATCGAATCCGCCCCAACCGGGTAATTAAACCTGGTTAGACACTCGATTTCATGTGGGAAACAAAAGCCCTAAGTTTTCTTTCGTTATCAACAACAAATTTGGGATGATTGGATTCACCGAAACTATGGTTCATAGGAAATTGGGGGTTTCTTTTGATTGTCTTTTTAAACTTTCGAAACCAGAATATACCGCGGCTGAGGCCTTGGTTCACTGGTTTAGACATTGCCCTGTAAACATGAGGTCCCGGGTTCAAACCCAGGCGCCCTCATGTTTTATTTTTAAAGGCTTTTAGCCTAAAACTAATTTCAGAAAATTTGTAAAATGTATAAAATTATTTTTATAAATTCCAATATTTTCAAAAGCTTCTAAATTTTCTATAATTTTTCCAAGTTTAAATAAAATTTCTTTATTTATAAAACATTTTAGCCAACCTTGTTTGCATAGTTTTTAATAAAATGGAGTAAAATAATAATTAAGGTTCAAATATTCCTTTCCAATTAATTTTGTTTATATAGTAATAAATTTTTAGATATAAAAATTTATTAAAACTTTTTATATAATTTTTTTAATTAATTATTATAATTGTTCTTTTCATAACTTTAAATAATATATAAATATATATTTTAAGAAAATATAAATTTATTTCATTTGTTTAAATTAAATAGTTGACAAGCCCCAAATTCGACTTAGAACCCTAGTCCTCGTTGGTTCGTTAAACTCATTACGATAAAACTTAAAACTTGTAATTATGTCTATTAGGTGTCTTGTGACGGTTTACGTTGGAACGGCGATTATTATACTTGAACCATGTTACATTATAAACATTCACTTGTAAACACGTTGATTCTTGTAAACTTATGGCAATTTACTTGTGTGTTGTGGTTAGTTGGACCTTGTAGCTACCATGTAATGTCGAATATGTGTACAATCATTAACTATTGCTAGTCTGGTGACGTCATAAATCTATGGCCTGACAAGCCTGCTTGGTTTGATCCAAGTACACTTAGCTAATCGTATATACTTTTAACGTTTGAGACTTGTAAAACTTTGTCAACGTTTGATTGTGCATCTTGTCTTACATCCTAGTTACTTTTCTCTAATTTACAACATGAATTGCCATCTTTTATATATACTTATGTATTGAAACTATGGAAATCTCACCAACATTATTGTTACCTTTTATTTTTAACATGTTTCATGAAATTGTAAGCCCCGCTCACCGGGGCACCTTACTGTTGTCATCATCACACGTAAAAATACATTTAATACATGATCATAAAATAGCAGCGGAATTAATAAAAACATGCATTCTCATTTCATCATAAGAGCTTTTACATCATTGTCTTGATTACAAATACAAGCTTTTCTTTACATTGCTTAACTATACTATGATTGCTCTATGCATATTCCACACAATCATAGGGTCATACAGCGACCTCTACCGAAAGAAAAATAAATAGAAAATATAATCTCTTCGTAAAGAAGATATTATGTTCAAAATAATTTTTTCTTCATAAAGAAGATTTCTTAAATATCCTGTTTATCAGGATTATCAAGAAATCGTCCACTTGCATGCACATAATGTGTTGCGCGCATTACGGGCCCCAACACATGATGTGGCTGCATAATCAAAAGTGGAATGCCATCCCAAAAGAGCTGAGTAGCCGCCTCGTGCCATCCTCAGCAACACTACCTGCGAACTGGAAAAACACATAAAAGTCAACGTTGCTGAGTGAGTTCTAGTTTTAATAAAACATACTTCATTCTCATTAACCGCTCTTTCATACATGTGTTCACACATCATACGTACACGTAGATAATATTATTATTATCTCATCGTTCATTACGTACCTTCATTCGTGTACACTTCATCATTCTCGTATACTTTCATACATACATACTTACATACTTACATACTTTCGTATGTCTTTACTTTCATTCATACTTTCACTTCATACGTCGAACCTTCATTTTATTCATTCATTCATTAATTACTTTCGTTCGAACTTTCATTACATTCGGTGACATGTACCTATCCCCGTTCATCGTACATACTACTGGTGCTGGACCTGTGGTGGTTAGCCACGAACGTTGTGCACAAAGCTGATCCAGTCACCTGGGATAGGTCATGCACCCTCATCTTTTCACTTTACTTCGAACATACGTAGCCGTCTCTTGCAGTGCGCGACTGCTCACCTCAGTGACGAGCTTTATGATCGCCTGCTAACCGAGTCTCTGCAACACGAAGTTGCCACCTCATTATCAATCTCAACCGATTGACCCGATGTACATCCTTCGGGGTAGCTAACCCGTACACCGTTGAGCTAACACCTGCCAGGGGTGTGGCACCTCCTTCATTTTGCTTGCAAGCCTTGCTTACTTTCTTCATAATGCTGCATCATTCATCATATTCCTTCTTTCATTATCTTTACTTTACGTTCTTAATAAATCGTTTCTTTCGTTCATTCGTTCACGTAAAGTTATTAAAGATAAACTCATATACATAGGAACATACATACTACATATCATCAGTATTCCCATTTATCACGGCAACATCATACTACATACATACATCATACAGCATACTTACCATCATACTAGCATACTTGCATCATGCCTACACTTCTACATTCACTTCTCATCCTACAAGCATCATTCAGATATGGCATACAACAGGTACAACCATGCAACATCATCATCACTATCATGCCTATGTTACTCATTCTCCTCAAATTAATCAGATCTTACTAAGCTCATGCCTATGTTACTCATTCTCCTCAATTAATCAGATCTTACTAAGCCGATCCGCATTTCACATTCTGGTTCATCCGCATTAGTCGGATCATCCGCATTAGTCAATGCGGATGAGTAATACCTTACCGCATTAATTACCTCATCCGCATTAGTCACGGTGATGATGACCAACAGTAAGGTGCCCGGGCACCTTTAAACTTTTGCTCTGATACCAACTTGTAAGGCCCCGCTCACCGGGCACCTTACTGTTGACTATGCGGATGAGGTAAATTAATGCGGTAAGGTATTACTCATCCGCATTGACTAATGCGGATGATCGACTAATGCGGATGAACCAGAATGTGAAATGCGGATCAGGCTTAGTAAGATCTGATTAATTTGAGGAGAATGAGTAACATAGGCATGATTGATGATGATGTTGCATGGTTGTACCTGTTGTATGCCATATATGAATGATGCCTTGTAGGATGAGAAGTGAATGTAGAAGTGTAGGCATGATGCAAGTATGCTAGTATGATGTAAGTATGCTAGTATGATGTATGTATGTTAGTATGATGTTGCCGTGATAAATGGTGAATACTGATGATATGTAGTATGTATGTTCCTTATGTATATGAGTTTTATCTTTAATAACTTTACGTGAACGAATGAACGAAAGAAACGAATGTATTAAGAACGTAAAGTAAAAGATAATGAAAGAAGGAATATGATGAATGAATGCATGCATTAATGAAAGAAAGTAAGCAAGGCTTGCAAGCAAATGAAGGAGGTGCACACCCCTGGCAGGTGTTAGCTCAACGGTGTACGGGTTAGCTACCCCGAAGGATGTACATCGGGTCAATCGTTGAGATTGATAATGAGGTGAGCAACTTCGTGTTGCAAGAGACTCGGTTAGCAGGCGATCATAAGATCGTCACTGAGGTGAGCAGTCGCGCACTGCAAGAGACTCGGCTAACGTATGTTAGAAGTAAAGTGAAAAGATGAGTGGTGCATGTACCTATCCCAGGTGACTGGATCAGCTTTGTGCACAACGTTCGTGGCTAACCACCACAGGTCCAGCACCAGTAGTATGTACGATGAACGGGGATATGGTACATGTCACCGAATGTAATGAACGTTCGAACGAAAGTAATTAATGAATGAATGAATAAAATGAAGGTTCGAACGTATGAAGTGAAAGTATGAATGAAAGTAAAGACATACGAAGTATGTAAAGTATGTAAAGTATGTATGTATGAAAGTATACGAGAATGATGAAGTGTACACGAATGAAGGTAAGTAATGAACGATGAGATAATAATAATATTATCTACGTGTACGTATGATGTGTGAACACATGTATGAAAGAGCGGTTAATGAGAATGAAAGTATGTTTTATTATAAAACTAGAACTCACTCAGCAACGTTGACTTTTATGTGTTTTTCCAGTTCGCAGGTAGTGTTGCTGAGGATGGCACGAGGCGGCTACTCAGCTCTTTTGGGATGGCATTCACTTTTTGATTATGCAGCCACATCATGTGTTGTGGGCCCGTAATGCGCGCAACACATTATGTTGCATGCAAGTGGAAGATTTCTTGATAATCCTGATAAACAGGATTATTTAAGAAATCTTCTTTATGAAGAAAAATATATTTTTGAACATAATATCTTCTTTACGAAGAAGATTATATTTTCTATTTATTATTTTCTTTCGGTAGAGGTCGCTGTATGACCCTATGATTGCTGTGGAATATGCATCAGCAGCAATCATAGTATAGTTAAGCAATGTAAAGAAAAGCTTGTATTTTGTAATCAAGACAATGATGTAAAAGCTCTTATGATGAAATGAGAATGCATGTTTTTATTAATTCCGCTGCGTATTTTATGATCATGTATTAAATGTATGTTTTACGTGTGATGATGACCAACAGTAAGGTGCCCGGTGAGCGGGGCCTTACAGAAATACTCGAGCTTAATTTCTACTCTTCGAAGCTTACACATCTAGGAATGGACCTAGATAAATAATGGAATAAATGACTTGTTATTTTTATTTTAATTTCTTCGAGACTTATGATTGTAATGGTACTATCGGAATTTATGATTAATATATATATTTGGGATTATTAATAGCGTTATGTGGCAGTGAACGATCTTAATTCTCGCTCTTCGACGTTTCCGCCGTCAAGGTTGGGGTGTGACAACCAAACCGTCACAGTTTGGCCTAACCGTGACCGCTAGGGTACGAGGTTCGGTTTAAGGTACGAGGTATACTGTGATGTTGACAAAGGGCCGGGATTCGCGCCACGAACCATCACGTGGAGGCCAAACCGTGACGGTTTGTGCACCAGATTTTCACCTTAAATACCTTTAAACTTTCAAAACTCCACATTTCATTCAACACTCGAAATTTTTTCATCATAAGGTATTCGAGCTTTCATTCATTTAACACTCGAGTTTTTTCAGCCTTCGTCATTCCAAAAACACGTTAATTCGAAAACAATGTCGGGTTCGGGAGATCATTATCAAAAGCCGAAGCTTCCAGATTTGAATGAGGTGCCACATATCAAAGATTCGAACCAGGTTGAACTAGTATATGTTTTATTATAACTTATTATTTGAAATATCTAACCATTATCTTTTTTAGGAATATTACGTATACGGGAGTCACCCTCCGTGGGGGGAGGAGGAAACCACCCGTCGAACACATTTGCTCAAGAGGCGTACAACTCTTTATTTGGACCGACAGGTTACGGTGAAGGGTACATATATCCCCCTTGCAATTCTTACGGGCATGCCCCGAACACGTACCACTCACAAACAGAGCTGGATTACGGACATCCCCCGTACCAGTCAGAACTAGAAATTACACATGTGTCGGATACTTTTAATGAGAATGACACAGATGAGAGTGACGGTTCGGTTCACCTCAAAGAAAACCATGGGGACACCGCGGAGCATGATGGGATGAGGATCGGATAAGAAAGGCTACGGTTTCTTATAAACCAATAAAGTGCGAAGAGTTTTTATTCTTTTGTTTATTTTATTTTTTATTTGTTTTATATATTGTTTTTTATGTCTAGCTTTATCATTTTTTCAGTATTTTGATTCTCGTGAGCACTTGGAGAGTTGGGCTAAAATGAGAGGACGCGAGCATGGGTGCGTCATTGTGGTGGGTCGGTCACGAACAAAGGATGTGGAACTATATGCAATCGTAGGGGTGAACCTAAATTCACTGGCACAAGTAGACGTACTGGGAGCATAAAGAAAGGATGTCTCTTTAAACTCGTAGGGAAGTACGTAGGAAAGAGTGACAGTTGGATGTTAGAGGTGAGAAACGAGATGCACAACCGTGATCCTGTTGTGTACGAGGAGGGCCACACGCATCTTAGGAAGATGACCTCCGAAGAAATTGATCTTGTCGAGAAGTTACACAGGCAGCACGTGCGGCCACGACATATCCATTCAGCCGTAAGGGAGTACTTTCCCCACAGCATCTGTGTTGTTCAAGACATATACAATCTGACATCAAAGTTTAGGGCTGAGGGGAGAAAAGGCATGACACCAAGCAGAAACTTGAAAACTGCTACAATCTAAAGAGTTCGTGTATGAAACGCGAAAGAATGTAACTACTAAGGCCGTGGAAGATGTTTTCTTTTGTCATCCTACTTCGCATAAAATGTAGTGCGCATTCCCGCACGTGATGTTGATAGACACGACGTTCAAGACCAACATGTACAACATTCTGTTTGTTCAGGTTATTGGCGTTACGTCGACGTCGAAGTCGTTTTGTATTGCGCATGCATTTATATCGAGGGAACGGCAGGACAACTTCACATGGGTACTGGAGCGGATCAGAGATATGCTCGATGGGTGTGTGGAGCCCGCGTTATTGTCACAGACAGGGACTGGCCCTGATGAGCGCGTGTGACACAGTGTTCCCAAGTGCTACTAAAAACCTATGCAGGTGGCACGTTAGGGAGAATATCAAAAGACGGTGGAATATCATTTCAAAACCGGCATGTGGAAGGATTTTCATACTGGTGGAAGACCTTGTGTTCGTCTCCCACAGAGGCATTGTACGATTACAATTGCAGGAAGATGGAAGAAAAGTTAAATGAAGATGGTAAACGTGGTAAGAATTTCATAGTTATTTTTACTCTAATAATTTATTTGTTCATTTTATAAAATTTATTATTTCTTTCAGAGGTATGGGAATATATTTGGAATAATTGGTTGGTGCCGTACAAAGAGAAAATTATTAATTGTTGGATGTACGACCGCCTTAACTTTGGTGAATTTACAACTAATAGGGTTGAGGGCTAACATGCCAACTTCAAGAGTTACCTCACAGGGACTAATAATACGTTGCACATACTTGTCGAATATGTTTGTGACCTCGTGCGCGGGCCAGGAGATTGAAATTTGTAGAACATTCGAGGTGTCCCGTGTGAAAATTAAAAAAGACCGTAGGCTGTCATTGTTTTCAAATTGAATTATAAAGTATCCATTTTTTGCCTTAGCCTCCTTGAATCAGAGTTGACGAAAATGAAAATAATTCAGGAGTTTGGGGGTTCATGTGGACACCAGTTTTTCACGTCCATGGGCTTGCCATGTGCTTGTCGTTTGGAGATATACATCCGAGAAGGTTATATTTTTCTTAATACATTTTTTTACTGTTGTCACACGATTGCATATTTTTCACTAATAATTTAACCTTTAAATCCAGTCACAAGTATTCCACTCGATGTGGTACATCCACATTGGAGGAAGCTTGATTTCGAGCCAGCGTACGTTGCGCTGCCTGAACCCGACTACGATATGAAATTTGATGACTTGAAACAAAAGGTTATGTCGTCTCCCAATCCTCAAGTAAAGAAAAATTATTTAAGAAAGTATTTGACTCTTTGTTTAAGAGCAAGTCAAAACTTAAAGAACTTGAGGTGCGTCATGACCGACGTGGTCGTCCAAATATTAAGGAGCAACAAAGAAGAGCGGACTCCAATACATCACAGTATGAGGCTGCTAGACACAGCTCCTATACTTCCTCATAACAAACTATGCCTGACCCGACGAGGCATAGCTCATATACCCCTCAGTTTAAAATGCCCAACGACCATTCTAATCAGGCAAAGGCTGCTTCAAATGTACCGATTACGGGTGCTGCCCTAGAGTTTCCTTTAATATTGAACCAAAGGACGTGATAAAAGTTATGAAGTTTAAGGATCAGCTGCCCCAATGGATTCACCGGTACGTTTCGACTATAAAAGATATGAGGCCTAATGGTAACTGTGGTTTTCGGGCGATCGCGGTGGCTTTAGGGAAAAAGCAAAATGAATGGGAATAGGTTAGGCGTCAAATGTTGTCGGAGATGGACAGAAACATGTGGTATTGGCGGAGCAATTTGAACCGCGAGATGCCTGGCTATTATGATTCTGTTCGTAATAGCTTAAATTGGTTTGGCACGACTCAACCCGCACCCGATACCCATTGGCTAACTTTTCCGGCCCATGGACTCGTAATTGCAGAAACATTCACTTGTATTGTGCATCTTATTTCTTCATTTGGCAGCCAGACATGGTTCCCGCTGAGAACAGCCCCAGAGCCATTATTCACCTATCCAGTTGTCGCACTTGCTCATGTTAACCAATGTCACTTTCTTTGCATACAATTGGAAGGGGATTACCCAATGCCCAGTGTGAGCTATCATTGGCCGAGATTTGCATATCAACAAGCACTAGAATGGCAAAATATGTATGAGGATCGTATAAATAATTACGTTAGAATAACGGATCGTCATAAAGGCACCAATGCCTCTTGTAAGTTATCATTTTCTGATACTTTATCATATTAATGAAGATCCCTTTATTTGATGATGATGATGATGATGATGACGATGATGATGATGATGACGATGATGATGATGATGATAAAATAATAGTACTAATAATAATAATAGTAATAGTAATAATAATAATAATAATAATAATAATAATATAATAATAATAGTAATAATAGAAATAATAATAATGATAATAATAATAATAATATAGAAATAATAATAATAATAATAATAATAGAAATAATAATAATAATAGAAGAAATAATAATAGTAATAATTTTAAAGTTTATAATAATAATAATAATAATAATAATAATAATAATAATAATATTAATAATATTAATAATATTAATAATAATAGTAATAATAATAAAACACTAAATCAAATAGGAGGATAAACTGTCACGGTTTGACCAAACCGTGACGTTTAGGGTTTGGCAATGGTCACGGTTAGGTCTAACCGTGACCTCTTTTCGGGCGCATGGCACTTGTTCGGGCGCATGGCACTTGTAAAAGGTTAAGGTTAGGGTTAGGGCAAAAGGTCACGGTTAGGGCAAACCGTGACCGTTTGCCTAATTTTTTAATATTTACTAATTAAATAATTTTATAAAAAATACCTCCTTGAACCGGTGGTAGTGGGTTTCGAGCCCACACCACTCCCCTGTTGCCCTACCGTCTTAAACCGGTCGGGACGGGAGTGGTTCGCTGAAAGGTATAGAAAACTTATTCTTTTAAAATAATCTGGACCAAAAGGTCACGGTTTGGGCAAACCGTGACCCCTTTGTTCATATGTGGCGTTGTGGAATGAAGCTGTCATAGTTTGTTGACACAAAGTGTCACGTGGCGACCTAACCGTCATACCTTGTTGAAAAAAGAGGTCACGGTTTGGTCTAACCATGACCTTTTGGGTTCCCTAATCCCACACATTAACCGTTTATGATCATTTACGTATATTGAATCGATATTTTTTTCGTGAACATGCACACACATCAACATATATATACAATAAGAACAAATACACTTCGTAAACGTACATACAAACATGCGTACGTGAACAATCATGACGTTTTAATGATAACCTAAACAATCTTATCGGGAACATATCAACATATATGCACCTTATATTTTGTAAACCAATGTTCAAACATACATAATAAATTTTAATAATAATAACAATAATGATAAATAATAATAATAACAATAATGATAAATAATAATAATATACTCTAATATAAATAAAAATTTAATAGTAATAATTTTAAAGTTAATAATAATAATTATAATAGTATTATTTTGTGTATCCATAAACTACAAATAAACTCTAATAATAATAACAATAATGATAAATAATAATAATAAAAATAATAATAATAATATACTCTAATATAAATAAAAAGTTTAATAGTAATAATTTTAAAGTTAATAATAATAATAATAATAATATAATATAATAATAATAATATTTTGTATATCCAGAAACTAAAAATAACTCTAATATTAATAACAATATGATAAATAATAATAATAACAATAATAATAATAATATACTCTAATATAAATAAAAGTTTAATGGTAATAATTTTAAAGTTAATAATAATAATAATAATAATAATAATAATAATAATAATATAATATTTTGTATATCCAGAAACTAAAAAAAACTCTAATAATAATAACAATAATGATAAATAATAATTAACAATAATAATAATAATATACTCTAATATAAATAAAAAGTTTAATAGTAATAATTTTAAAGTTAATAATAATAATAATATTAATAGTATTATTTTGTGTATTCAGAAACTAAAAGGTTATGGCTAATAATAATGATAATAATAATAATAATAATAATAATAATAATAATATTAATATTAATAATATTAATAATAATTATAATAATTAATAATAATAATAATAATAATATAATAATAAACAACAATAATAACAATAATATAATAATAATAATACAAAAAAAGGAAGAGGTCATGTGGAGGCCAAACCGTGACCTCTTGAGATATTTTTTGAATCTGATTTCCCCTCGATTAGTGCATCTGCCCCTCGAGCACCGTGAGTGTAAGAGGTCACGTGGAGTCAAACCATGACCTCGTGTCTGTAAGATGTCACGTGGAGGCCAACCGTGACCTCATGGTTACTGGTTTCATCTTCCACCGTTCGCACACCCCCATTTCACCACACATTCACCACAACCACAACCATTTCACCACCACAATCACGAACGTTTCACCACCACCACCGCCTCCAAACCGTCACCGCGAGCCCTCCCCATGACACCGCCGTCGCTCACCACCACCTTCCACCACCACCGCCGCTCACCATCTTCCACCACCACCGCCGCTCATCCACCATCTTCCACCACCACACCGCCGCTCATCCACCATCTTCCTCCCCCCACCACCGCCGCTCACCACCACCGCCGTCACCACCATCTACGCACCACTACCGCCCGCTGCACCACCATCTGCGCACCACCACCGCCGCTGCACCACCGCCGCTGCAACACCGCCGTCGCACCACCACCGCCACTACATTATCGTTTTCGGTACGTAATTTACAACTTTAATCCATAGAGGTAAACATAGATTTGATAGATTTTCCCAAATAGATTTAATAGGTTTTCCCAAATAGATTTGATAGGTTTTTCCAAATAGATTTGATAGGTTTTCCCTTATAGATTTGATAGTTTTTCCCGTATGTGTAGCGTAGTTTGTCGATGGTTTATTATTATTATTAGAAATAATAATAATAAATAATAATAATAATAGTTATAATGATAATAATAATAGTAATAATAATAATACTAATAGTAATAATAATAGTAATAATAGTAATAATAATAATAGTAGATAATAATAATAATAATAGTTATAATAGTAATAAAAGTATAGAGAAATAATAATAGAAATAAATAATAATAATAATAGTTATAGTAGTAACAGTAATAATAAATAATAATAATAATAATGTTAAATAATAATAATAATAATAGTTATAATAGTAATAGTAGTAGTAGTAGTAGTAATAATAATATATAATAATAATAATAATAATAATAAAATAGTATAATAATAGTAGTACTAATAATAAAATACTAATAATAATAATAATAGTAAATACTACTATAATAATATAACAATAATAGTACTAATATAATAATAGTAATAATAATATAGTAATAATAATAGTAATAGTAATAATAATAATACTAATAGTATAATAATAATAATAATAGTAATTTACTAATAGTAATAATAATTATAGTAATAATATTATAGTAATAGTAATAATAATACTAATAATAATATAGTATACATAATAATAATAATAGTAATAATAATTATAGTAATAGTAATAATAATACCAATAATAATAATAGTATACATAATAATAATAATAGTAATAGTAATAATACCAATGATATATAATATAATTAACCGTCAACCATTAATTTTATAAACATTGTAAATAATGATAAATATGTTTTTTTTCGCAGATATAGATGCCGACGATGCTTTTATCCCCGCATTGATGACTGCCCGACGCTGCAGTTCGAGCAGGGGACTACACCGTATGAGCGGTTCAGGACCCTGAGAGCACGATTGCCAGCACCGGGGACCGTCCTGTCGGAGGACTTCTTACAGCTCGTTGGAGAGCGCGATCGTTTTTTTGATATTATCGGCGGGACGGCCCGTGGGAGCAGCTGTTCCGGATGGGCGACCCTGCCCATCGAGAGCTGACCGTGGAGTTCTACTGCACCTTCACATTCCGTCCACGTGAGCAGGGACTTGCGGAGCTGGACGAGGACGACATAGCGGACGGTCGTGCGCGCCGTGGAGTTTGCTTTCCGGTTGTTCGGGTCCCTCCACCGCATGTCACTTAGGCGGTTCGCTGTCGTCAGCGGCCTCTACACGGAGGTGGAGGTCCGACAGCCGATGTACACCACGGCCTTGATCCGCGGGGCCGACGACTCCGATCAGGTCTGGTGGCCTGCCATTGGCGACGGACCGTACGGTGGTGATACGAGGTCCTCTCATATATACATTCACCGACTCATCGCCACGTCCGTCGCTGGTCATGGGGCGGGACCGATAGGGTCAACGCCGCCGACCTTTTCTTTCTTCGGTGTGTACTCACACACCGACACTGCCACCTCGCGCATCCCCTTGCTGATTATTTTTCTAGTTATTATCATCGGCAGTCGCGATGGGCATTGGTGGGCGGGAACATCGTTTCCCGGATCGCTCGGGGCTTGGGGTACGCGCATGCCATGTCCCATCTCCCGCTACCTCCGACTCCTGTGCGCGTGGCCAGCCGGACCACCGCCACTGGGATGAGGATCGTTCGGAGGTTCCCCGACGGCACGTGGCACCTGCTCAGTAGATACCATGAGCTCATGCCATGGGTGCCCGAGCCGTTGGTGGACCCCCCGACCTGGCGGGGGCTGAGGTCCACCTTCAGGATGCCCACGAGCCCCTTGACGGCGGGGAGTATCAGCCCATTCCCCCCGCCGCACGACCAGGACCCGCCCCAGCATCTTCAGCGCGTGTACCATGCCGTGTGATTGCCTGCTCATGTTCTTGATATGCTTCAGGACACACGAGACAGGGTCACGAGGCTGGAGGATATGACCAGGAGGGTGGAGGATACGACCACGAGGCTGCATGATATGATGGACTGGGTCATCCAGCACATGGTCGCGGACTATGCCGCCTTGGGTACGCCGTTGTTGCCGCCTTGGGTACGCCGTGTTATCACAGCCATCGAGGCGGTTAGACCATGACGGTGCTAGCCCATCTGGTGCTGGCGGTTCTGGTCAGGCAGCGATCCGGAGATGATGGATTAGATAGGTATTTTGTTTGTATTTTATTTATTTTTGTATGTAAAAACTCGTTGTATATATATATATATGCAGTTTCAGTTATTATGACTTGTATATTTGGTTGTGTTTGTTTGGTTGTGTTTTTTTGTTTGTTTGTTTTATATTTGTAATGTTGATAATGTTAATTGTATATGTTTGTTTGGTTGTGTTTCGTTTGTTTGTTTGGTTGTATTGTAACTGTAAAATAACAAAACACAAACTCGTATGTTACGATTAGGTTAACCGTGTGATAAAATAAAAATAAAAACAACTAGTATGATTACATAACCGTAGGCACATTTCAATATTAAATAATAAATGTAACTCCATAACCTAGGTACATTTCCCACTCTCATACATACACATAAATACACCTATGACCTATATATATCATTATCACTACAGCTTTTACTACTTCAATCAAGATCATGACACACATTTGTAATCAAGGTGCATTTCAGTCGTCGTATGACATGAGATCATTAGCTACTAAAATAAAAATAAAAAATTACTTGTAATATGATAAATTAATATAAACACAAAACACACTCGTATGTTACAATTAGATTACCGTTTGATAAAATAAAATAAAAACAAACTGGTATGATTAAAAAAATTTAAAAAATATGTATAAAATGTCACGGTTTGTTCAAACCGTGACATATAGACCTCCAAAACCCTAACTGTCATCCCATTAATTACACACCCAATAATTGCAATGATCTCGAGAACCTAACATCACGGATAGGCCTCACCATGAGCGCAAGGTCCTACACCCGACCTAAAGGTCACGGTTAGCCCTAACCGTGACCGTTTGAGGTGGTATACCCTTAAAATGAACGGTGTGTGCAGAAAACCCCCTCTTTCTTTTCAAATTATCATCTTTCAGTTCAATTTAACAGCACATTATGTCTATCACTTGTTCTTTCACTCACTCAATGGTTTCTTTCCACCTTACGATGTGATTTCTTTCCACCTTACGATGTGAAAAGAAAGCAGAGCGGAAGGACGTGATAAGAAGAAAGATAAAATTTTATTTTCAAATGCATGAGAAAAAAGAATATGACAGAAGATGAGAAAGGGTGAAAAAGAGTGTCACCCATAAAATCATATGTTATACCATCGTGAGTAGTGGCAATGAGAGTCACGTAGGTAGCTTACGGGCATGGATCACCACCCTCTTAGGGCGTGGCCCTCCCTAGTGTGACCATAGTAGCGCATCTCACTCCCATTTAACTTACGCCACTTGAATTAAAATATCTCTACATCTCGCTCTCAATAAAAATAATCACACTCACTGACTCGGTACTTCTAAACACATGTTTGGAAAGTGTATGTAAGATCAAGATGATTATCGTAAAGGCTGATGCTAATCAAGGATCTTTTAGCATGCAAAGAAGTATAAGGAAGGAAGTACTTAGGAAGATTTGACTATGCACAAATAAAATAACTAAGTGTCAAATCTTTCGAAGCCAAGACAAAAAAATATTCCGAAGACAAAGACTAAAATCTTCCGAAGCCAAAGTGAAGTCTTTCGAAATTTAAAGACAAAGCCTTCCGAAGCTTGAAGATTGAACTCTTCAGAAGACTAATAAGACTTGTGTTTCTTTCGAAAGCTGAAATCTAAAAAAAACACACTCTGACATGCTTTTGACAAAAACAAAAGACATTTTCGCTGTCAGCTCTAAAGACTCACCAACCTTTTTACTTTTGTCAACTGTATAATAAGGTCCCTTTTTGTAATTTCCTACTTTAGTACTTTTATCTGTATTGTATTACAATGGGATGTGATCTATACCATGTCATAGTCATAAGTTAAAAGTCAATCTGTCTTTTGACTATACATTGATCTTGTTATCTAGATCAGTGTCTAGCTGACATTCTAATTATGACCGGTTGTAGTTTGTAGTATAAATTATCTCATGTATCAGTCTAAAGACTAAGAAGCTTTGCAATACTTGTAAACACTTAAGAATAATATACATTATCATTGAAAACCTATCTTTCTGTTCTTTAGTGTTCTTAATTGTTATTTATTGTTTTATTATATGGTTCCCTATTTGATCTGGTTAATGTGTTTATTTGATAATCTCCAATTGTAAAACTATTGTTTGAACCATAATCGGTCCTTCAGTGTGAATGTAACCCACCCCAATACCTACGCGACTTACACATTTTGTTCACGCTTGTGTATAACACATAGCTTAAAGCCTTCCATAGAAAGAGAGAGATTTCCCAACCATCATCTAGTATGATATTATATGCATTAATTTAGAAAGGTAACTCACATACATATTTATTTTTATTTTAAATTACATCAATTATTAATTAACTCATGTCAATATTTGAAACTTGCTTTGCCTTAAAAGTCTTTAATATTACCATTAAATCACCAACTAAAATGTCACATATATATTTACATGTTAAATGAAGATGGTCGTAAGGTCAATGCCTTGTAATATTTACATGTTAAAGAAGATGGTCGTAAGGTCAATGCCTTGTAACATCTCAAATTCTTAATAATATTAGTGTAAACTCAAAGGTTCTTTATAAAGTGTCGTAGGTTAGTGCCTTGTAATAGTAAGCTTTGAGAGAACATTAACGCTAGATATGTGCCTAATAAAAGGGCCTTTAACCGCCCCTTTCTTTTTGGGAAATCTTGTGAAAGAAAAAATAAGCAACCTTTTAACGGTATTAGAGAGATAAAACTACAGAGAGAAAACGTATACTCTAGCGAAAAAGTATCGATCGATTTCCATCATATATCACCATCCAAAACTAATATCTATGCATATCATGCATAGATGTTGTTTAAAATAAATTAAATGATTAAAACTTGTAACTTTATAGTTTTCTTAGATATTACATAAAACAAATCAAGTTCAAGGGCTTGTTTTTCATTTGTAAATGTCAGCTCTCAATCCCCTCAAATTTATGTTTTTCATTGATTTTGAAGATAATGCATGTAATCTAAGTTCACATGTGTAAACCCTAAATATACCACAAGGTTCTTACGAAACACAATCTTACATGCTACTTTAGATTTAAACACTTTATCTTTACCTTTAAATAATCATAATAAACAATCATAATGTCTCATGATATATACTTCAACTTAGGACAATTTACTAACGGTAGTTTGATAATGTAGCAAAAAATTACAAAAAAAATCATTATAATAAAAACACATGTATAATATTTAAAAGATGCACAAAAAACATGAGACATCACCAATTTAACTACTAGTTTTAACTATTGACAGATTGATTATCAACCGTTAGATCCTCCCCACCAAATACCTAATCATCCCCATTAATATACTTTTAAATTCAAAACCACCATCACTTTCCTCAAATTGCACCACATAAATCCAAAATGGCAGCGTTGCACTATTGACATGATAACTTGATTAACATCTCCCCTTTTCATCATCTCGATGCATCAAGATTCCCTCACACCCTTACAATCTAACCCAAAATCCCAAATCTTTCACCATTTCAACAACAAATTTCAATCTTTATACTTCATCTATGATCTTGATCCCACTTCTGATTCTCCTCGCCGGAGCTGTTGGATCACTTCCACCCACCGTCTCCGTCTCCGGCGACAGCGACGGCTTCAACTTCATCTTCTCCGACTCACAGCTCGACGGTGTCATCGAAATCGAACCAGATGGTCAGATGGTTCACACCAACGAGACCCAGATGTTCGGCGTGGGTCACACGTTCTACTCACGCCCCTTTCGGTTCAAAAGCTCACCCTCCGGCGACACTTTCTCGTTCTCCACCTCGTTCGTGTTCGGAATCATACCGGAGCACCCACGGTACACTTTTCACGGGATGACGTTCGCCATCGCTCCGTCGAAAGCTGTAATCGACGCATCGTCGTCTCAGCATTTGGGTCTGTTTAACCGAACCAACGACGGTAACGCGTCGAACCACGTCGTCGCGTTGAGCTCGATACGTTCAAGAACCTCGAGCTTTCGGATATCGATAGCAACCACATCGGGCTCGATATCAACAGTGTGGTGTCGGTGTTTGCGACCACTGCAGGGTATTACGATGATGAAACAGGGGTGTTTGAGAACCTTACGCTTGCGAGCTCAAAAGAAATCAGAGCATGGATCGAATACGACGGGGGTAAGAAGCGATTAACCGTAACGATTGCTCCTTTACACATGAAAAAACCGAAAAAGCCTCTAGCTTTGTTGCAAAAAGATTTGTCACCTTATCTGTTGGAAGAAATGTTCGTCGGATTCACTTCTGCAACAGGGGTTCTTACGCAAAAGTTCTACGTTCTGGCGTGGAGCTTTCGGATGAACAATGAAGCTGAAGAAATTGATGTTTCGAAGGTCCCGTCTTTACCCATCGAGAGCAAATCGAACAAGAGGAGACACATGATTCTAGCAGTTGGGTTATCTGTAGGTGGATGTTGATCATTTCAACGTTGATACTTTTGGGGGTTGTTTTATATGTCAGAAGAAAACGTAAGTTTGCAGAGGTTCTTGAAGGGTGGGAGGTACAGTACGGACCTCACAGGTTTTCATACAAAGATTTATACAAAGCTACAAAGGGGTTTAAAGAAAGTGAACTCTTGGGGAAAGGGGGTTTTGGTAAAGTGTACAAAGGTACGTTACCAGAGTTAGGGGCTCAGATCGCCGTGAAGAAGGTGTGGCACGAATCGGGCCAGGGGATGAAGGAGTTCGTAGCCGAAATCGCGACGATCGGACGTTTACGCCACCCGAATTTGGTCAGATTACTCGGGTACTGTCGCCGAAAGGGCGAATTGTTTTTAGTGTATGATTACATGCCCAATTTGAGCTTAGATAGCATACTGTTCAATTCAAAGTCATCTTTCATCTTAACATGGAAACAAAGGTGTGAAAATCATCATCGATGTAGCAGAAGCACTGGCTTACCTACACGAACAATGGGTCGAAGTGATCATCCATCGTGATATCAAAGCCAGTAACGTGCTACTTGACGCTGACCTGAACGCGAAACTGGGCGATTTCGGGCTCGCCAGGTTCAGCAACAACGGAAGCGAGGCGAAACGACCCATTTAGCCGGAACTTTGGGGTACATTGCACCAGAGCTAGCTCGAAAAGGCAAAGCGACAACCGCCACCGATATCTTCGCTTTCGGGGCCTTTTGTTTAGAAGTGGCCTGTGGCAGGAGACCAGTGGAGTTACAAGGGCCTCAAGAAGCAGTGATTTTAGTCGATTGGGTGTTGGATTGTTGGTTTAAAGAAGAATTACTGAAGGCCATTGATCCAAAACTTGAAAATGAAATGGATGATGATGATGATGAAATGGTGTTGGTGTTGAAGGTGGGGCTGCTGTGTTCGCACAGCGTGCCCGCGGTGCGGCCGAGCATGTCGCAGGTGTTGAGGTTTCTGAAGAAGGAGGAGGCGTTGCCTGAGGATTTCGACTCGGTGTTGGACATACGGAGGATTACTCGGGTCGGCTGGGGGATGCGTCGACGAGTGCCTATTTTTCGAAGATACAGTATAATACGGCGTCGGCGCCGGTGACGGAGTCGTTTCTTCCTCGGGTCGGTGAGCAATGCAATGTTATGATTTTAAAACTTGATTATTATTCTGTAAAGTTACATTTATTTATTTGTTAATCAGTTTTTGATGTTTCGTGATGGGATCATGAGTAAATATGAAATTGCAGAATATATGGTCAACTTGTGGGTTGATTTTGTTCTATTGAATTCGTGTTGAGCAAAACTAGACGAGATAATAGTATAATACGTGAACAGAATTAGAATCTTGAGATAATAAAATGTATTATTAAAGTTAGTAAAAAAAGGTTCTGATTCATATTGGCAAATTCAAAATAACACCTAAAGAAAAAGCCCATAACTTATTTTATATTAGGGGTGAGTGGAAAAACTGAAAAACGGAATATAATTAAGTAAACCAATTTGAAAACCGATAATTCAATGATTTGGTTATGAGGTTTTTGGTAACCAATTTGGTTTGATTAGAGCATTCACGGTAAAATTTTTAAAAATATGTGAGTGTTTGATATATTATATGAATGGTTTTGAGTGATTGTAAGTGAAGTAGAGAGAAAAAAACTTTACTGTTTATCGGTATATTTGGGAATCACTGTTCAATTCATATAAATATTTTAATATTATTGAAAGTGATCGTGAGTGGAGAAAAGAAAAAAAATAATGATAAGAATATAAAAAGTATTATTTAATTGAAAATGAGAAAGAAAGATAGTGATTTTTTGTGTAATTATATAGATAAAGATAAAAAATCCACTGTGAATGCTCTTATGGTTATAACCTAATTAACTATCGTTTATAATTTTTCAATATTATCTTTATATATTATATACTAGTTGTCACTTTTTTGTATTTAAAATTAAAAGTAGCGTTAATATTTTATATAATCTAAGATACAGTTAGATTTGTTGAATGAAATTAGTTGGAATCCATCTATGTTTAATAAGGTTGTATGACTGATAATCGAACAATCTTTTTCAATAAATGAAAAGTGAAGGGGTACAGTCCCGGACCAAAAACGTACCGCGACTAAGGAACGTAATGAACCCAAAGTAACCCGCAGCAATAAGCAAAGCAACACAGCCCAAGCGGGCCACGACCGAGGGAAGCCAGCAAACCCCCAAGTGGGCCGCGGCTGGGAAGCCAGCAAACCCTAAGCGGGTCGCGGCTGGGGAAGCCAGCAAACGCCCAAGTGGGCCGCGGCTGGGGAAGCTAGCAAACCCCAAGCGGGTCGCGGCTGGGGAAGCCAACAAACCCCCAAGTGGGCCGCGGCCGGGGAAGTCAGCAAACCCTAAGCAGGCCACGGCTGGGGAAGCCAGCGAACCCCCAAGTGGGCCGCGGCTAGGGAATACATTGAGCCCCAAATGGACCGCGGCTGGGGAAAGGCAGCAAAGCCCATCGGCCGCGGTTGAAGGAGCGACAAGTTGAGAGGGACCGCGACCGACATAGACTCAGGCCGCGGCTGGAAGTGACCACTCGCCCAAACCATAACGACACTTATCTCTACAAACACTTAGAAACTATTCGTAAAGATAAGATAACGGTAGGACACCAGAGAAAGCTTATCATTGGTTGCCAAAGAGTAAGAGAAGAGCATATAACAACAAAGCATAACAAGCCAACGTCTGACCCAGGCAGAGGGTCAGAGTAGCCCACAAAACGTTCAAAGTCAACAACAAATACAGTAACATTAATTCTTAGTCAGAAACCCTTTGCACCAATAAGGTATAGAACTTTCTGACTAAGGGATCTTAGATTTGGCTCGTTGACTACAAACTACTAAAATAGAATCGAGTTGTATTGCAACTCCATCCACAGACACTATAAATACTTCTTTCATCTCATCTTGTAAGGGACATCTTTCTCTCAACATTCTCACTTCAATCAGATTCACTAAACTCTCATCTCGAATTCCTTGGTACATATACTTATTCTCACGCCGGAGTGTGGTCATGGGGAGAAATCCATTCTGCTCGTGGCGAGGCTCACGGTGTTGTCTTTGTTTTGCAGACATCTTTGTCAGCCCAAGTCCAAGTCCAGCCGCAGCCGAATAACAAATACCATTACCAGCTCAAGTCCAAGCTTTAGTCCCTAGTGATAACTCCACCCTTGCACTGCTTCCAGACCTTAATCCCTTAGTTAAGATTTGTGTAGCAACATTTTACGCCATCCATGGGACCACGAACAAAATGTGTCTCCTGCTCTCCATACAATAGCCAGATCTGTGTTTCATGTGCGCTCTACGTGATACCTAGATCTATACTCATAACTCCGTTTTAACAGCAGTTAGTCCGAGCTGGCCTTGTGAACGTCATCCAATTTTAAAGATGACATTTGACGATTGTATAATATCAATTCCACCCTTTCGTCTACCTAGTCGCCACGGGTCGAGTCTGAAACTCCTTATATGGCAACTAACCTCTACGATTGCCCACATAAAGCTCCACTTCGTGACCAGCCAACTGCGTTGGTTTGGCTGAAACTATTGTGTTATTGCGGCCGGAGCTAAGCCTACCATGGTTTGTTATAGGAAACCGCGGTTGAAGGTCCTTTCTGGGTTTTGGGCTGAAGTTGTGGTGTTCCTTTGGATATGAGCCGCGGCTGCGGGCATGTATTTAGCCACGGCTGAGGGTCCTTTCTTTCGGGTGCCATCACCCTTGGCTACTGCTTGTGTGTTGGTATCCTTTCACAATGTTTACAAGCCTTATCATTCAGTTCTTGGGTGGTAGCATGTTTCAACTTGGGTGGCGTCTATGGTTTTTGGATTCGGTTGAGGTACCACTCTTGAACCTAGTTACGATCATAATCCCTAGCCGTGGTTGCAACCTGTAACCTCCAGTTGTGAATGAGATGTCTATCTTAATCTATGATGGGAAGCTGCCAGAGTCATTTTTTAAAGTAAACTCTAGTTCCTCCTCAACAGATCTAGATCCACGGTTTAAGAGAACACGGATAAATCATAGACTAAATGCTCATAGACATAACACGACTTGAGCCGTAACTTGAGGCATGAGCTTCAGCTGGAATGAGTTGCGGCTGAGTTGCGGCTGATGCTGAGTTGCGGCTGGTGTGAGCTTCAGCTTGTGCTGAGATTTGGCTGGTGTAAGCTTTAGCTGGTGTTGAGATTTGGCTGGTGTGAGCTTCAGCTGATGCTGAGATTTGGCTGGTGTAAGCTTCAGCTGGTGCTGAGATTTGGCTGGTGTGAGCTTCAGATGATGCTGAGATTTGGCTGGTGTGAGCTTCAACTTGTGCTGAATTTTGGCTGGTGTAAGCTTCTAGTGGTACTGAGATTTGGCTGGTGCGAGTTTCAGCTGATGCTGAGATTTGGCTGGTGTAAGCTTCAGTTGGTGCTGAGATTTGGATGGTGTGAGCTTCAGCTGATGCTGAGATTTGGCTGGCCTGAGCTTCAGCTTGTGTTAAAATTTGGCTGGTATAAGCTTTTGCTGGTACTGAGATTTGGCTGGTGTGAGCTTCAGCTTGTGCTGAGCTTTGGCTGGTGTAAGCTTCTGCTGGTACTGAGATTTGGCTGGTGTGAGCTTCAGCTGGTGCTAAAATTTGGCTGGCGTAAGCTTCAGTTTGTACTGAGATTTGGCTGGTGTGAGCTTCAGCTGGTGCTGAGATTTGGCTGTTGTGAGCTTCAGCTGGTGCTGAGATTTGGCTGGTGTAAGCTTCAGCCGGTGCTGAGACTTGACTGGTATGACCTTTGACTAGTATGAGCTTCTGCCATGTTAAGCCACGACTGGTGGCTAGATGGAGCCGGTTTTGAGCTGCGACAGGTGCTCAATTGTTTCAATGCAAGAATGCGAGTTCCATCTCTGAATCCTCTAGTTTGATTCCAGCTAATCAATCTATTTCTAGTTTGCTACATGAAACTCGAGTATGCTGCCTCCGATGAACTTATTAAAATTGGCGTGTAATGATTTAGCAAACCGAATCATGGAGGGCCAAAGTTGAAGTCCTTATTTAATCAAGGAAGTTGGGAAAAATGGCGCATACAAACTCATTTAACTAGATCTCGCCACCATCCTGCATACATGGAATGGAGTCTAGCTTCATAAGTGTTACATGTATTTATACGTAACAAATGGTGTATTTCAAAAGCAATTATGTCACCCAACCACGTCTGGGTGGAAAACATTAAAAGCAATTAAGCCACCAAACCACGTCTGGGTGGACAACTTTGAAAGCAATTAATTAAATCACCCAAGCACGCTTGGGTAGATAGTGTTAAGCATAATCAAAGTCACTCAATCATGATTTGATTTTAGTAACCATTAAATCAAGCAAGTAACCAAGCTTGGGTAGATGATGTTACAAGCAACCAGGTAACTCAATCACGTTAAAGTTAAGTAACCATGAAATCAAGCAAGTAACCAAACTTGGGTAGATGATGTTACAAGCAACCAGGTAACTCAATCATGTTAAAGTTTAAGTAACCATGAAATCAAGCAAGTAACCATGCTTGGGTAGATGAGGTTACAAGCAACCACATAACTCAATCATAAAGTTTGGTAATCGTGAAATCAAGCAAGTAACCAAGCTTGGGTAGATGATGTTACAAACAACCAAGTAACAATCAATCATGTATGATTTAGTAGCCATGAAGTCAAGCAAGTGACATGGCTTGGGTATATGATGTTAAAAGCAATCACGTAACTCACTTATGTTTGATTTAGTAACCATGAGATCAAGCAAGTAACCATGCTTGGGTAGATGATGTCAAAGCAAACAAATTACTTGACCATTCTTGAGCTAATAATCATGAAAATTGAATCACCCAACGACGCTTGGGTAGATAACACAATCAAAAAACTCACCCAGGCCTAAGTCAATAACCATGGAAATGATTGAAGCAACCAACCATTTTTGGGTAGATAAGTTTGAATCCATCTGAATCACTCAACCATGTTTGAGTCGATAAATTGAAATTATTTAAATCAACCATGTTTAAGTTGATAATATCAATGTCAATTTCGTAACCATATCTGAATTAGCCAAGTCATCCTACCATGTCTGGGTAGAAAGCACTACAAGCTGATTAATTGCTCAACTATGTTTGAGTAGACAGTATTGAAATCAATTAAAATACTTACCTATATTTGGGCAGATAATGCAAAGAGGTTATTTAGCCGGAAAACAACTATCACGTGATTGCACAAGCATGAGGAAACCTAACTAGTCGCCACACAGCGGATGTCCATATCAGCTACATGTCAATCCTTAAACGCATCCAAATAATCTCTTCAAGTATCAAGTATTGGCATATATTTCGAGCAAAAAGCAATATCGTCTTAAAGAAATGAAAAAGAAAGTGAAGGAGAAGAAAATGATACGTGATCTTCAAGTGTTGGTTATAGATGAGGTTAGTCCTCCAAGAAAACATAAAAAATGAGATATGGTGATGTAAACAACTATCGTAACACAGGTCACTATGCTGATTTCAATCATAATTCTGTACACAAAATCATAACTTGACACCATTCGTACCTCCAACTAATAGCCTTGGCCGAGATCCTACGTGGTGCAAGCCGCAGGTGAGATGATATTTTTGGCATATTAGTCGAGGTCGACGTCACAATAACTCAAGGTGTGTTCAGACTTTAACAGGTAATTACTATCCCAAAAATATCATTACTTGCCATGTTCATACTTTAGTCCGAACATGGATGACAAAAGTTTATTCCAAAGAAGAACATAAACTGACAAGAGTATCATTAGCACATAAGTAAAAAACAATGGAGAGGATCCTCAAGTAAAACTATTCAAAATTCGGTACGAGTGAGGAAAGCTTGTATATCTGCAAGACTCGAATCAGACATAGCAAAAATGGTGTTCAAAGAAATCAGAAAGGGTGATGTGTTGTCCTTCCGATGATAGTGATGAATGTAAACAGTGCGAATGATGTAAGAAGGACAAAGGAAAGTTGTGAAAACTAAACCTTTTCTTTTTATTATTCCAATGATATGGTGAAAACCATGACATTGGACTTGGGGGGCATGAAGGAGTACAGTCCCGGACCAAAACGGACCGCGACTAAGGAACGTAATGAACCCAAAGTAACCCGCAGCAACAAGCAAAGCAACACAGCCCAAGCGGGCCACGGCCGAGGGAAGCCAGCAAACCCCCAAGTGGGCCGCGGCTGGGGAAGCCAGCAAACTCCAAGCGGGTCGCGGCTGGGGAAGCCAGCAAACGCCCAAGTGGGCCACGGCCGGGGAAGCCAGCAAACCCAAGTGGGTCGCGGCTGGGGAAGCCAACAACCCCTAAGTGGGCCGCGACCGGGGAAGTCAGCAAACCCCAAGCAGGCCACGGCTGGGGAAGCCAGCAAACCCCCAAGTGGGCCGCGACTGGGGAATACAGCGAGCCCCAAATGGACCGCGGCTGGGGAAAGGCAGCAAAGCCCATCGGTCCGCGATTGAAGGAGCGACAAGTTGAGAGGACCGCGGCCGACATAGACTCAGGCTGCGGCTGGAAGTGACCACTCGCCCAAACCATAACGACACCTATCTCTACAAACACATAGAAACTATTCGTAAAGATAAGATAACGGTAGGACACCAGAGAAAGCTTATCATTGGTTGCCCAAGAATAAGAGAAGAGCATATAACAACAAAGCATAACAAGCCAAAGTATGACCCAGGCAGAGGGTCAGAGTAGCCCACAAAACATTCAAAGTCAACTACAAAGACAAATAACATTATTCTTAGTCAGAATTCCTTTGCACCAATAAGGTATAGAACTTTTGACTAAGGGATCTCAGATTTGGTTCGTTGACTACAGATTACTAAAAATAGAATCGAGTTGTATTGCATCTCTATCCACAGACACTATAAATACTTCTTTCATCTCATCTGGTAAGAGACATCTTTCTCTCAACATTCTCACTTCAATCAGATTCACTAAACTCTCCTCTCGAATTCCTTTGGTACATATACTTATTCTCACGCCGGAGTGTGGTCACGGGGAGAAATCCATTCTGCTCGTGGCGAGGCTCACGGTATTTTGCAGACATCTTTGTCAGCCCAAGTCCAAGTCCAGCCGCAATCAAATAACAATACCATACCAGCTCAAGTCCAAGCTTTAGTCCCTAGTGATAACTCCACCCTTGCACTGCTTCCAGACCTTAATCCTTTAGTTAAGTGATATGGTGCTAGCCAGTTAGATTCCCCGTGTATATTTTGTATATTATTTGCATTGTTTATATTGGTTTTTGTCCTGGAATTCGTATCTTTTGATATTTTGTGTGTTTGACAGGAACCCGGGCATAAAGGAAGCACTTTGGAGCTTAAACGTGAGTTAACGAGGTGCCAGGATCGAGCCGAGTGGATCGGGAATTGAAAACAATTAAAAAATCTGAATTTCTTCCCCTCGCGCTACGCGCCGTGATTGTGAGGAACCCCTAGCGATACGCGAGGGGTGGAATTACCTGCGAAATGACCAAATTACCCCTGATGGATCCACTTTATTACCCGGAAGGCCACCCGACTATTTTGTCGGGTTGCGCAAAGCCTCGCGCTACGCGCGAGAAATCTGAAAACCCGTAGCGCTACGCGACGGGTGCAATTGTCGGCAAAGATGTTTAAAATCAAACCAAAACCCTAATTCGCGGGATTCTGGACTTTTGGACGTCATTGGGACGGCTGAGGACGAAGGGAGGTGATTTCCAGGAGCTTAGAAGCAAAGGATTGAAGGTTTGGAGTTAGAAATTGAAGAATCGAAGGCTTAATCGTCCCGGTTTTTACGTTTCTCTTCTTAGTTTTCATTCCTTTGTAATCAATGACTTCTCCTATTAGTTTTGCTACTATTATGAACATGTTTCTTGGCTAAACTTCTGTGGCTACCTAGGTTTGATGAATATACATTGTTTAGTTTAGTATTCTTTCGGTTTTTGGATTATACTTGTGTTTAAAAGTTAATGATAATGATTTGGTTTGCATGATCAGTTGTGGATGTGTATTTAGATCTGTTCTTGCGATTGATTTATTGCTTCACATGTGTCTTGGTGATTGTCTGTCATATAATGGATGCATGCTAGATCGTTTGCCTTGTGTTTGTGGTTTTTAGATGATTTGGTAGACGTATTGAATCATTGAAGTAATTAATCTTGAATTGGACTAATCAAATATGCAACTAATCTTAATACTGTGAGCTTAATAGGTTATCAGGTTATCTTGTGTGATTGATTGCTAGGTTAGAGTCTCTGTTCGGAGTTCAGTCTAGTTTCCCGCTCATATCATAGTTTCCTGAGTCTGATTAGGCATTCCAGATCTACCCCCTTACCTTTAGGTATTGTGACACTCGCGCCGTGAGGTAGAGTGTCTATCGGGTGTGTTATTAGCTCTCTTGGAGAACTGTGAGGGTAATCCACAAACCGGTGTTTTATATCGGCTTATTAGGTCTATCTAGTTGCTTTCCTTGAAAGTGTCGAGGTTTCTCTAGGTTCCTTTTAAGTTAGCATCTTTAGATCCCGGTTACACAAGTCTTTCCAAAACCGTTAGAAGAACAGCCAAACGTGTATAGGATTCTGCCTAGGTAGTGTTTTTAATCATCTGAACTCAATTCTAGTCTTTTCCCTGTGTCTGTCCTGTTTTCAGTTCTTTCTAAAACAATTTAAAAACAAACCCCCTATTTTACTTTCGCTTAGTATTTTAGTCTAGTCTTAGGTAAGTTTAGTTTTCGTTTTCCATACAGAAGTCTTTGGGTTCGATAACTCGGACTTAATAGCTATTCTGCAGTCGACCGGTACACTGCCGGTTGTGTTGCTTAGGATCGAGTCTTAGTTTTATAAATTTAAAGCTTTTTAGTGTCTAGTTAGAGTTTTATTTGTTAGTTTAATTAGTATAGTCTAGCACACATCAAAGTTTTTGGCGCCGTTGCCGGGGACTTCTTGGTGATTGCGTTAAATAGACTTACTTGATTTAATTGCTATTTGTGCTAAGTGTTTTTAATTAGTTTGTTTTTAATTCTATTTGTTTTTATTTTATTTGTTTGAGTCAGTCTTACAGTTTTAATTTGTGTTTTGCAGGTTTATGCCCTGTTTGAGATCACAAGGACCACCTCCGGATCAAGATTTGCAGCTTGCGTTGCCCGAATTTGAGGTTGGTACTTCTTCTCTTTCTGTTTTGATTCTACACCTTTTCCTACAGCACTTTCTTCTACTTCTTCTGCAGATTCTAGCCCACCTAGTTCACCACACACACATATGGCTGAGAATCAGACTGTTCATCAGCAAGCCACCAATGGCTTCACAGGAGTTAGCAATCCAATCACACTTCCTACCATTGCTAATGATAACTCTTGGCAGATCCCATCCTACGTCATGACAGCTATCTCTAATAACTGTCAATTCCATGGACGCGAGGATGAGGACGCACCTGCACACATAGGTCGCTTAGAGCGAATTGGTAGAACTTTCAAGTTGCAGGGTGCGTCTGATGATGCCATTTCTTACAGCTGTTTCCATTTTCACTTGCTGATAGAGCCGCCACTTGGCTTGAATCTCATGCAGCTGGTACATTTACCACTTGGCCGGCTCTTCGTGAGCGTTTTCTTCATAAGTATTTTCCGCCGGCCAATGCATCTAGGCTTAGAGATGAGATCCACTCATTCAGGATGGAGCCGAACGAGCCTTACTATCGTGCTTGGGAGAGGTTTCAAAACCTCCTTAGTCGTTGCTCCCAGCATGGCTTGTCCGAATGGGCTTTAGTTGAGAAATTTTATAATGGGTTGAATTATGAAACTAGGCTAGATTCGATACTTCTGCGGGCGGGCACTTAATGGGTAAGAAAAACGTGAATGAATGTAATGAAATGTTTGAGAGTTTTGCCCAGCAGAACATGAGCAGCGGTCTGGAAACAGGAAATCCAGTCCTGCTACTAGTACCTCATCCAGAGGAGTTCACCATGTCACCATGGATACTAGTGTGGCTGCTGCTCTTGATAGTCTAGTTCGTGAGGTGAGAGAGTTGAAGAAAAAGGTTGATAGGTGTGAGCTATGTAGAGGTGACCATGCCACTAATGAGTGTCCTCTGACAGGTCAAGAACAAGCTAGCTATATTAATAATTCTTATAACTCCGGTTGGAGAAATCAAAACAATTCTAGCTGGCGTTCTCCAGGTGCTCCCCCAGGTTTCCAACAGGTTCTAGTCAAAACTAGGGGCAGGGTAGTGGTCAGAATCAAGGTGTTAGTCAGGGTAGTGGAGAGTTGAGTAGGATAGAGAATCTGTTAACTCAATTAGTGGTCAAAGATGCAAAAACACAACAGATTCTAGCTGAGCATGATAATCTTCTGAAAAACCAACAGTCAGCTTTCCTAGATCTCCAGAGGACCGTAGGGGACATAGCTAGAAGGTTAGATGAGAGGCCCCCAGGTCAGTTACCCGGTAATACTCAACAAAACCCAATGCACATGTTAAAGCCATTACTACTAGGTCGGGTAGGAGGTTAGATGAGGTTAGAACTCCTATAGTTGAGGAAGTTGTGTTTGAGAAAAATGAGAGAGAGGTAGTTGAGAATCCCTCTGGGGATAAGGTTGTAAAGAAGACTAGTGTGTCTGAACATTCTCCTGAGATTGACCATTCCCGTCTCCCGTTTCCTGATAGGCTTAAGCATCAAAAGTATGAAAGGGATTACGGGCACTTTTTAGATCTCTTTAAGCAATTAAAGGTCAATCTCCCGTTCATATAAGTGATTAAGTGGATGCCTAAGTATGCGAAATTTCTGAAGGATCTCCTGAAGAATAAAAGCAAACTGGGTGAGATTTCAAGCGTCTCTTTGTCGGGTGAGTGTTCTACGGTGGTTATGAACCAACTACCGGAGAAATTGGCAGATCCGGGATTTTCACAATCCCGTGTCTGTTTGGTAGTGAGGTTCAATGCCACGCGTTGGCAGATTTAGGAGCTAGTATTAACCTTATGCCTTATTCCTTGTATGAGAAATTAGGTTTAGGTGAATTGAGTCCAACACGCATGACACTTTCCCTTGCTGATAAATCTGTTAAGCACCCACGGGGAATTGTAGAGAATTTGTTGGTGAAAGTTGGTAAGTTTGTATTCCCCGTTGATTTTATGGTTTTAGACATGGAGGCTGATGAACGTGTTCCTATTATCTTAGGTCGACCCTTTTTGTGTACTGCTAAGGCAAATATTGATGTGTTTAGGACACTTCACGTAGGAGAAGAGAGTGTTGTGTTTGAGGTAGCCAAATCAGTTAGGGGTCCTAGTATTCCGAAAGAGTCGGTTTCCTTGATCAATTCTTGTGAGGTGGCTGATAGGAAAATGGAGAGTGTTAAGAGAATAGAGAATAGTTCTAAAGTTGTTTGTGTGGAGAGAGCATACTCTATCGAGGAAGAGGAGGAATTGGATAAAATAGTTGATGAGTTTTTGAGAAATTATGAAAAAGATGATAAGTTGTCTGCTTCTGAGATTGAAAATTTTGTGATGATTAAGGATAGCAAATCCCCAAGTGTGGGGATGTTAGAGTTTGAAAGAAAACCGCCACCGTTTGCAAAACCCAAGTGTGGGGATTGTGATAGTTTGATTGAGTCTGAATATGGTGGGTTTTTCTTTGGTGATGAGTTTGGTTATGATGTAGTGAGCATTGGGGTGAGCTAGGTCTTCATGATCCCCCGTAAGTTGGGATCTTGGAAGATAGTATTGGGTAGTGACCCGTTTGTAGAGTTTGTAGAGTTGGTTTGCTTGAGTTTTAGGTAGTTTGTGTCGGTTTTTGTGTTTCGTGTGCTTTGTTTTTGTGTCTTGTTAAGTGTTTGCAGGGAAACGATTATTCGGTTGCAATTTGACACATGACCGGGATGCTACCAGGTAAGTTTTCCCACTTGAGTCATGTTAAAATAGGTAAAAAGATTATTGGGGTCAAAATTTGGCTAAGGCATGAAAATTTCGAAACCTTCTGAAAAAAGTGCAACCTCGCGTTACGCTCCAGGTTGGTCTTGATATTCTCGCGTAGCGCGAGGGTCCTCGCGTGTCGCGCCGTACTTTGCCTTAATCCCTCGCGTTACGCGAGGGATCCCAAGATTTTCAAAAAAAAAAAATTATTTTACCTAAACTTGTGTTCCCCTGTTTGTTGAGTCAGATTGTTTATTTTTATTAAGTCTGTTTGATGCTGTGTTTGCCTGGTAGAGTGTTTGTTTTGCAGGTTGGGAATAATTCACCCGTACTCAATCTCCATTCGGGTGAATATATCCAACACTTTTTAAGGAGGCAGCCAGTGATTCCTGATCGCGAATGAAATGCTATACGATCAGAGGTTTTGGATTCAGACTGTGCACAGATGGAATCTGCTTATTACCAGCTATGTCTTTTCCAAAACTCTTATTATTTATGTCTTTCTTTTTAATTTCCACATTGAGGACAATGTTAAATTTAAGTGTGGGGATAGGAAGACATGTGTCTTAGGTTTAATTTAATTGAGTCAAGGTTTAAATTGCGTGTGTTAGTTTTTATTTTAGTGTGTTCCTTAAAAAAAATTGAACATTTTTTGAAAAATGTCCCTGATTTTGATGTTTGCATATATTAAAATATGGAAAATGATAGATAAAATCAGTGTGTTCGGTTTTTCAAATAGTACACATATAAGATGAATAACTGATTGAAAACGTGTCTGATTTGGGATGTGCGGGTAGGCCCAACTGATCTTGTAAGGTTATCCTAAGAGTATTCTAGTACACTTAATTAAACATTATTAAGTCTTGTGGGTTCTCACCATTGGAAGCCAAAACCGTAGACAGTATAAGGGGTACCACTGTAGGTTAAGACCCAGCTGTAGTTTTCTAGCAGGCACGCTTTAACAGGCGGCGCCTTTAAGAAATCCACCCATATATTGAGCTTAAAAAAAAAAGAAGAGAGTAATGAACTTAAAATTTTAAAAACCTGAGGCCTAAGCGTTAGTTGCGGGGATAGTGACTCTTGCTTGCAACACCTCTAGGAATTGGGTATAAATAAACCTAAGGCTCATGCGTTGGTTGCGAGGGATGGTGACTCTTGTTTGCAACATCTCTGAGAATTAGGTATAATAAGGCAATGCTCAGTAAAAAAAATGAGAAAAGCTCAGAAAAGATGCCAAAAGGGCACAAACAAATTCAATCTAGAGAAAGAGGATTACAGTTGGGTAGTGGGTTACGGTGGTAGAAAAATCTTAGAAATTTGATTTATTCTGTGCCTAGAAAGCTTGAAGCGGGAATAGGTACCGAAGTGTGAGACCCATAATGAATTAATCGAATACTTGAACTTAATTGCAATACGATTGGGGACCTGAATGATCGGCGGTTGGGTTTAAGTGGACAAATGTACCTGTGATCGCGGTCAACATGTTTTTAGATCTTAATATAAGCCGTTAACCTGAATTTTTGAGAACCGGATTTAAACCTGATTATGATTCCATAGCATAAGTCTTTTTCAGGGACGAAAAAGAGGTAAGTGTGGGGATATTTGATATGGTGCTAGCCAGTTAGATTCCCCGTGTATATTTTGTATATTATTTGCATTGTTTATATTCGTTTTTGTCCTGGAATTCGTATCTTTTGATATTTTGTGTGTTTGACAGGACCCCGGGCATAAAGGAAGCACTTTGGAGCTTAAACGTGAGTTAACGAGGTGCCAGGATCGAGCCGAGTGGATCGGGAATTGAAAACAATTAAAAAATCTGAATTTCTTCCCCTCGCGCTACGCGCCGTGATTGTGAGGAACCCCTCGCGATACGCGAGGGGTGGAATTACCTGCGAAATGACCAATTACCCCTGATGGATCCACTTTATTACCCGGAAGGCCACCCGACTATTTTGTCGGGTTGCGCAAAGCCTCGCGCTACGCGCGAGAAATCTGAAAACCCGTAGCGCTACGCGACGGGTGCAATTGTCGGCAAAGATGTTTAAAATCAAACCAAAACCCTAATTCGCGGGATTCTGGACTTTTGGACGACATTGGGACGGCTGAGGACGAAGGGAGGTGATTTCCAAAAGCTTAGAAGCAAAGGATTGAAGGTTTGGAGTTAAGAATTGAAGAATCGAAGGCTTAATCGTCCCGGTTTTTACGTTTCTCTTCTTAGTTTCATTCCTTTGTAATCAATGACTTCTCCTATTAGTTTTGCTACTGTTATGAACATGTTTCTTGGCTAAACTTCTATAGCTACCTAGGTTTGATGAATATACATTGTTTAGTTTAGTATTCTTTCGGTTTTTGGATTATACTTGTGTTTAAAAGTTAATGATAATGATTTGGTTTGCATGATCAGTTGTGGATGTGTATTTAGATCTGTTCTTGCGATTGATTTATTGCTTCACATGTGTCTTGGTGATTGTCTGTCATAAAATGGATGCATGCTAGATCGTTTGCCTTGTGTTTACGGTTTTTAGATGATTTGGTAGACGTATTGAATCATTGAAGTAATTAATCTTGAATTGGACTAATCAAATATGAAACTAATCTTAATACTGTGAGGTTAATAGGTTACCAGGTTATCTTGTGTGATTGATTGCTAGGTTAGAGTCTCTGTGAGGAGTTCAGTCTAGTTTCCTGCTCATATCATAGTTTCCTGAGTCTGATTAGGCATTCCAGATCTACCCCCTTACCTTTAGGTATTGTGACACTCGCGCCGTGAGGTAGAGTGTCTATCGTGTGTGTTATTAGCTCTCTTGGAGAACCTGTGAGGGTAATCCATAAACCGGTGTTTTATCGGCTTATTAGGTCTATCTAGTTGCTTTCCTTGAAAGTGTCGAGGTTTCTCTAGGTTCCTTTTAAGTTAGCATCTCTAGATCCCGGTTACACAAGTCTTTCCAAAACCGTTAGAAGAACAGCCAAACGTGTATAGGATTCTGCCTAGGTAGTGTTTTTAATCATCTGAACTCAATTCTAGTCTTTTCCCTGTGTCTGTCCTGTTTTCATTCTTTCTAAAACAATTAAAAACAAACACCCTATTTTACTTTCGCTTAGTATTTTAGTCGAGTCTTAGGTAAGTTTAGTTTTCGTTTTCCATACAGAAGTCTTTGGGTTCGATAACTCGGACTTAATAGCTATTCTGCAGTCGACCGGTACACTGCCGGTTGTGTTGCTTAGGATCGAGTCTTAGTTTTATAAATTTAAAGCTTTTTAGTGTCTAGTTAGAGTTTTATTTGTTAGTTTAATTTAGTATAGTCTAGCACACATCATTAAGATTTGTGTAGCAACAAAAAGTTAACTATTTATAACCAAACCGAATGGTTATAAAAATCTAGAAACCAAGATGTCAATTAGAGAAATCGGTTTTTGCTTTTGTGTTTTAGGTGTTAGATATTGATTCATTGTTTTGGTTTTGTTTCGTATTTGATCATTTAGGTATGAGTAATTGAAGATTCAGGGGTTTTTTGAAGGTTTAGTTTGATATTTTTACTTGGAGTGTGTGTTTGTGATACTATATAATTATTTGTTTTGGTTTGATTGAATTCAACAAGTGGTTTAAATCGTTTCGTTTGATTTGCAATTGATAAGATTTATATGTGACAATTGTATATATTTTTTAAGCTTGTAAATTATATATTTCTTTAAATTATGCTTAAAAAACATTGTATTTATACATTAAGAACTTATGTTTTGAAGAAACATGTAATTTAGGGGTGGAGAGGGGCCCAATCTTATTAATATGGAACATCAAGATGAGGTATGAGGTTATCATATTGTTAATGTATCTTACTATGATTTGAGCTTTTATCTGGTGAGCTTTAACCGGTGAGCTTTAACAACGGCTGCAAACTTTACAAAAGCTCGTAATGAATTACATTCCTTACGTCTGTGCACAAATCCTATGGTTAATTGGCAATTTTGATAAGCCGATTCCTAGCGGGTGGGTTTTTATTACATTTTATCGGAAGTCATCCAAACCATAATAAAAATATAGGTAATAATAAACCCACAAAACTATGTCTATATTTTGTGAAAAAAAAGGAAGACTTTGAAGAGAAATTTAACATGATTCTTTCTCTTGAAGAGCTCCTGGCCTTAGAATTAAAAGACTTTAAGTTCAATATTATAACAGTTATGCTAGGTTCTAGCCTAGTCATAGTGATTAAGAAGATTGATGGATTGATGTGTTATGCAATCTTCTTTCTTCCGAAATGCTAAAGTTGATTGTTTTAGCATGTTTTCAAAAAAAGCTCGTAACATCAGACACATTATTATGTTTCACATGTTATGGAGGAAACCTACACCACTGAGGTAAAACCCTCGGGTCATGATCGAACCTGTAACCTAAAAGGCTTTGAGTTGTACCCAGAGTCCCCTATTTCCAGCCTCACAATCTTCCATCTATTATCCATTTTTATGATTTCACTAATTAATTGATTTGTAGGATAAGATGTTGGTTTATGATTTTTATAAACTCCCAAATATAAAATTAAGTTATGCCAAGGAACGTGGGAGAAAGTATACGATATACATAATCAAGGTATTCAGATAAAACATGGTGTTTGTTATCCTCATGCTGTTCTTCTCAAAGTTCTTGTAGTCACAAACACATAGTTCGTAATGTTTGTAGACTTATGTTGAAGTCTGTTCGGCGAGTTTTGCGTTTTGAAATGGAAGATTCGATTGTCTGGCATGGTTACGAATGGAAACTCGTATATTAGACACACCATCATGTTTTACATATTCTAGAGGAAACATACACCACTATGGTAAACCTTCGGAGTCAGTATTGAACCCGTGACCTAAAAGGACCCAAACCCTGCCTTGAGTCCCCATGCCGTTGAACCAAATGACCAACATCATAACCTTCTGTATGTTATCTATTTCTTTATAATGATTTTTCTCCTTTATTGATTTATTAGGATAAGACGTCAATTTGTGATTTTTATAAACTCCCAAATATAGTATTAAATTATGTCAAAGGGACGTGGGAGGAAGTATACGATATACATGATTAAGGAAATCAAATACAACATGGTGTTTATCATCCTCATGCTATTCTTTTCAAAATTCTTGCAGATATAAACATATATTTGGTCTTGTTTGTAGACTAATGATGAAGTCTGTTTAGTGAGTTTTGTGTTTTCAAAATGCTACAGTTGATTGTTTGGCATTTTTCGAGAAAAGAATCTCGTACATCAAACACACCATCATGTTTTACATATTCTAGAGGAAACCTACACCACTATGGTAAACCCTCGGAGTCAGGATCGAACCCGTGACCTAAAAGGACCTAAGTCCTGCCCTGAGTCCCCCATGTCATAGAACCAAATGACCAACCTCACAACCTTCTGTTTGTTATCTCATTTTCATAATGATTTGGCTAATTTATTGATTTATTAGGATAAGATGTTAGTTTGTGATTTTTATAAGAGTAAATTGTCATTTTCGTCCCTGTGGTTTGGTGAAAATTGCCACTTTCATCCAATAGTTTATTTTTTCGCATCTGGGTCCCTGTGGTTTACAAATCTTGTCATATTCATCCAGTTCGTTAACTCCATCCAACATTCTCCGTTAAATGAAGGGTATATTGGTCATTTTACATATATGTTTTATTTTTCTATTTTTTAAACCCCATTTAACATATCCCCTTTAAATAAATTGCTATTTTAGTCCCTGTGGTCTGGACATTTTGCCAATTCAGTCCAAAAATCCCACCACCTTGCCATAAAACACCATATCACCACCACTGTGACGGAACCACCATGTAGACATAGGGTACAAATAACTCACACAAGACCGGGTACCCGAACCCGAAAGCCCGGCCCATACGGGCGGAACGGGTAAGCTAGTAGGACACGTGCCCTGCATTTAATTACATCGGAATCACCCCAATCATAACCGATAATTCAGTAACGGTCGGAGAACATAAAAGGTAATGGATTTGCCGGGAATAATCCCTGTAAATCAGCACACGGTTATAGCAGACAAACACTATAAACACCAGGTAAGGAGGATCGAGAACCTCACAAAAGAATACACACAAAAGCTCCCCTTAATTCTCCTATCACATATTTCCATTCAACCAATACTTACTCTCACGCCGGAGGGTCGCTCTAGGGATATTTCCCCCTGGAACGCCTTAACTGCTGTTGTTTTCATTATGGGTAGGTGTGAAGCTTCAGAGAGCATCGGTGGATCGAAGTTCAGTAAGACCGGAACCATCCAGAGTTGGTCCTCGTATTTACACACCACACCACCACCACGCCGCAAAACCACCAGCACTCCATCAGAACCACCAAATCATCACCACCACCCTATCATAAAACCACCAACACCATACTAGACGGGCACCACCACCACACATTAGATCTCCACCATCACGCATTAGATCTCCCCCATCACACACTAGATCGCCATCACTATGTGGACCCCAGAAACCAACCGTTAATCTCAAACTTATAACAAACCCCTTCGAAAACGTATAGGGAACCCTTGAAACGAGTATTGTAGAGGTATTAGTAAGATTTGATATGTATTTTCGAAGTGGTATATTACAAGTCCAATATTGATTGTCAATTTTTAGGGTTTACATGGTAGCAACGATCCGATGTGCGTGGTGATGGTGGGCACTCTGGTGTGGTGTTGGTGGCTTTGTGATGGGGTGGTTGCGGTGGTTCGGTGGTTCTTATGACGGGTAGTGGTGTGGTGGTTATTTTTGGACTAAATTGGCAAATACGCTAAACCACAGGGAATAAAATAGCAATGTATTTAAAGAGTATATATTAAATCAGGTTTATAAAAAAAAGAAAAATAAAAACATATATTTAAAATGACCAATATACCCCTCATTTAACGGAAATTTTGGATGGAGTTAACGGACTGGATGAATATGACAAGATTTGTAAACCACAGGGACCCAGATGCGAAAAAAACAAAATATTGGATTAAAATGACAATTTTCACCAAACCACAGGGACGAAAATAACAATTTACTCTTTTTAAAAACTCCCAAATATAGAATTAAGTTATACCAAAGGGACGTGGGAGGAAGTATACGATATACATAATCAAGGTATTTAAATACAACATGATGTTTATTATCCTCTTGCTATTCTTTTCAAAGTTCTCTCATATAAACAAACAAACAAACATACCCAGTGTATCCCGCTGAAAAGCAGGGTCTGGGAGGGGTATGTGGTGGCAAGTCTTTCCTCAAAGTTCTCTCATATACAAACATGTATTTGGTGTTGTTTGTAAGCTTATTATACGTAGTTTGTGTGATGAGTTTTATGTTTTAAAAGGCTAGTTGATTGTTTGGTATTTTTCAAGAAAAGAAGCTCATACATCAGACACACCATCATGTTTTACATATTCAGGAGGAAACCTATATCATTGTGGTAAAACCCTCGGAGTCGGGATTGAACTCGTGACTTAAAAGGCCCTGAGTGCTATCATGAGTCTCCTATGCCGTTGAACGAACTGACCAACCTTGCAACCTGCTATCCTTTTTTATAATCATTTTGCTCATTAATTGATTTATTAGGATAAGATGTTAGTTTGTAAATTTATAAACTCCCAAATGTAGCATTAAGTTATGCCAAAGGGACATCAAGGTATTCAGATACAACATGGTGTTTATCATTCTCATGCTATTCTTTTCAAAGTTCTTGGTTGGTCTTGTTTGTACACTCGCAAATTGTGGACACGAAGAAGGGTGTGTTTTTTAAATATGTGTTTATTTGTAATTTATTTATTTATTTGTTTCAACTTGCAGAATATGTGGTCAACTTGTGGGTTGATTTTTGTTCTATGAATTCGTGTTGAGTAAAACTAGACGAAATAATAGTATAATACGTGAATGGAATTTGAATCTAAAGATTATAAAATGTATTATTAAAGTTAAACAAAAAAGTTTCTGATTCATATTGGCAAATTCAGACATAACAACTAATGATCTAAAGAAAAAAACACTAGGTTGTTTTATATATTGTGAATAGGAAAACTGAAACACGGAAGTGAATTAAATGAACCAGTTCGGAAACCGAAGATTATATAATGAATTTTTGGATACCGATTTTGGTTTGATTATAGTTATAAGCGTATGAATAACTTAATTAAAACTATTATTTATATTTTTCATTATTAATAAACATTATATGTTATATTAGGTTAATGACCCGTGTATTACATATGTTGATAGAAGATCTATAAAATTAACTATTTAGTTTGTTTTATTTAAAAAAATCATTATCATATTAAATCCTATGATATGAAAACTTTAAAATTTAAGTTGTGATTATTAAAAAATTAAATTCTTGACTATTCAAATATTATTATCATATTAAATAAAAATTTTATTATTTAAAAAATATTAACAAATTGTAAAGTTTTACTTAATTGATTTTTATTTATATTCTTAAAATATAAATTAAAAATTAAGATTAAGCTTGGAAATTTGACATAATTGATTTTTGTTTAAAATATAGGTTTTTGTGGTGATGACATGTGGTTAAATCGTAGGTGGACACCTTAGAAAGAGACCATGTTACAATCAAGTTAGTCTTTTATTAATATGTATAGATTTTGTTATATTACTTTTGATACATGAGCTTAGGTAGCGTTTGGTATCTAGTAATGAGAGGCGTAATGGAATGAACAATTGAAGGTGAATGAAATATAACATGTTTGGTTGACAAATGAAATAAAATGGATCATTACACAAGTAATCTCATTCTCTTTAATCACATCAAATCCATTTCATCCACCCATATTCTTTTATTCACTCCATTCATTCTTATATCATTAGTTGTCCCACCACCACCACCACCACCACCCACTCACCATCATTAACCACCACCACCCACCACTACCACTACCGCCAACCACCGCCGCCGCTAGCCACCGAAACCACTGGCCACCTCCACCGCCGGCCACCGAAACCATCGGCCACCGCCACCACCACGACCACTGTCGCCGCCACCACCACCACCAACACGACCACCGCCAGCGCCACCACCATGACCACCGCGACCGTCATCGCTGCCGCCGCCACCACCACCATCAACATCGACCACTACCACCACATCCACTACCACAACCAGTACTATCGGTCACCACCACCAGCGACCATACACCACGGCCACCGGCCACACCCCAATTACCACTAGCCACCACCAACACCATAACCACCACCATCGCCACTAGGAACCACCACCATCGCCAACAGGAACCACCACCACCACCTGTGATCACCACCATAACCGATTTTACATTTTATTCATTTGTCTTTTCCTATCTAACAAAAAACACAAAGTATTGATACATTCCATTCATTTCACTTCTAAAAGGGTAACTAAAGAGGACAATAGAATGTAATGATTCATTTTATTCTCTCGTCCATTGCATTCACTCATCCATTCCATTCACTCATCCATTCAATTCCTTTGTCTGTTTCATTCCTTCGTCCGTTTCATTACACCATATCAACAGACACTTAGTATTTTATTTAATCCAAGATACAATTAGATTTGTTAAATCAAATTAGCTGGAATTAGAGGTGGGAAAATCAGGGCCCAATCCAAAACCATGTACAACCTCAGTTTAACCGGGTTTTTTGGTCATAGGTACAACTGGAACCGGGTATGAACCCGAGTCGGGTTCATGGTTATGAAAACACTATCCACTTGAATCAAGTTTGGCCGGGTAAGTTTGGTTCAGGTCTCTTGTTAAAATTCAGATTTTTTTATTTACCTTTTAACAACATGTTCAAATTTAAACGTTGGTGATGGATATAAATTCACCATTGGCAACAACTAAAAAAAGAGTATAACAAAGCCTATAATAAATACTACTAAATATCAAACATTTTTTACAACAAATATTCACAATCTTTCTCTAATATTAAAAAAACATTCCACTCGGAAAAATGTCAAGCGTTTGGAGCGATAACGAAGATTACGCCCTGTAAACTTCTTTCATACATGTTTTGACAGAGTCCAAGACTAGCAGTGATGATTTCTGGGATCGAGTTAAGGATAAATTTGACTAGAAAATGGATTATTCAATCTATGTGTGTACAATGGATGGATCTACAGGTGATAGATGAATCTTTTGGAAGATTGTAACAACGATGCAACCGTTGTTCAAGAATCTTGTGTCGAATGCGAACTAGTTTTTGAAAGACCTTTTGCTAAGCTAGCAATTTAGGAGCTTTTAATTGACAATTGATTTTTAATTTTCTTTACGCTAGAAATTGTTTAATCTTAAGTAAAGTTTCTATAAGAAGAACCAAAGCAAACTTGTTGTTTTTCTGGCCACATCGGTGATTGTAGCGGCGAGTTTAAGCAGATCTGACCCTTTTCCTTGGTTCATGATATTACTTGTAATCCAACACGTTCAGTACCACCAACATGATTTTGTTCTCCTTTCGCATGATCTTTCCATCTGCATTTGCCGCATGATCTATTGTTTGCCATTCAAATGACTGCTTTACTGTTCTTTGTCTTCCACCGACCTTCATTAATTTACTCTGTAATCCAACAAGTTCAGTGCCATTCTTTCATCATCATCAGTGCCAGTAACAAAGAAATAGTTCATTCCTTACATCAACATACTAGGTGTCATCAACTGATTTTAAAAATCTTAGGTCAAATCATTCAAATGGAAGAATCATCCAACGATCATAACTCGCAACTCCCATGTTCTACGTATTTCTTTTAATTGCCAAACTACAAGTCCTTTTGTCCACGCCAGAATTTATTGTAAAATAAAACAACAAATAAACACATGAATTTAATGTGTATACATTTAAAAATATATAATTAACCATAGATAACTGTTTATATTGTCTTGTTTGGTTATTCTAGGGAAACAGAATATATTATTACTTTTTGTTGTCTGATAGGTAAAAAAGGAATAGAATATCATTTTGATGGCGGTGGTTGGTTTTGGTAGCTATGGTTGGTGGTGATGGCGGTGGTTGGTTTTGGTAGCTATGGTTGGTGGTGATGGCGGTGGTTGGTGGAGGTGGTGGAGATATGTGGTAGTGCTTATTGGCGCTAGGTAGTGGTGGTGGTGGTTGGCGGTAGTGGTTGTGGGTGGTGGTTGTGGTGAGTGGTGGTGGGTGGTGGTGGTTGTGGTGAGTGGTGGCGGTGATGGTGATGGTGGTGGCGTTCGAGGTGGTGTTGGTTGTTGTTATTGTTGGTTGGTGGTGGTGTGATCAAATAGTGGAAAAGGGAGTGAAATAGAAAAAAAATCAAGGGGAAGCCAAGGAATAATTTTGAGTTGTTTAAAGAGAATGAGATTTTATTATTTAATCTGTAATTTCATTTCATTGACCAAACAAATAGCTTTATTTTCATTCCCTGACAATGGTCCATTTCATTTCGCCTATCATTCGTGCATACAAACACTACCACAATTTAGTTTCCATTTTGCAATTAAAAACTTAAGAAGGGAATTTTCCGTTACAAGACTTAGGGTTGTAGTAATGGTGGTGTGGGGTTGTTAGCTAGAGATGATTCATCCATTCTTTATAACGGTGGTGCGATGGTTTGAACCACCTCCATGAGAGAGAGAGGGGGAGGGGGGGGGAGGGGGTGGGGGGAGGGGGGAGGGGGGAGTGGGGAGGGGGGGGGGAGTGGGGAGGGGGGGGAGGGGGGAGGGGGGGGAGGGGGGAGGGGGCGGGGCGGGAGGGGGGAGGGGGAGGGGGGGAGGGGGGAGGGGGAGGGGGGAGGGGGGAGGGGGGGGGGAGGGGGGAGGGGGGGAGGGGGGAGGGGGGAGGGGGGGGGGGGGGAGGGGGGGAGGGGAGGGAGGGAGGGAGGGAGGAGAGAGAGGATAAGAGAGAATATGGTGATCATGGAGATGGGGGTGGTGGTGGTGGTGGTGTGGCGACAGTGGTGATTGCTCAAGCGGGAGTTGAGATGGAGATGGTGTGATGGAGATGGTGTGATGGAGATGGTGTGATGGTTATGGTGGTCATGATTTTTATGAAAGAGAGGGGGAGGGGTGGGATTTTTAGGGAGAGAGGGGGAGGGGGGGGATTATTAACATATATTATTTTATTATTAGTTATTTTAATATTCTAATTAATTATTTATATATAAAGAGGGGTAAAAAGAGCGTACCTGGTGCTGCAAATAGCTCTCGCGTTTTCGCAGGGTCCAGGGAGGGTCCGTCCCATTTAAGGGAAGATGTACGCGGTCTTTCCTCCACATTTTGTGGGGAGGCCGTTTCCACATAAAGAGGAGTATTTTGTTTTTTCATAAAAAGTTAAAGAAAATTTGGATGATATTAGTGGAGCATAGTTAATTATGACATAACTTAAACTACAATGATTAAGTTGAATATTTTTAAATTATTGAATGAAAACACTTGTATCATCAAACCACAACAATTAAAACCGTAATTTACTCTATATATGTTTAAACTTTTAAAATTATATCAATTTATTTATTTATTAAACATGCAATCCTCGTTTCAAGAATAAAGATAAACAACTATGTAATTCTTAGTTTGTTATATTTTATTATTTGGTGACATTTGATGTTTCTACTTTTACTTATATTTATATATTATATACTTTACTCTTATTTTTTTTCTATTTAGTCCTTTATAATATAACATTTTGCTGATAAAAAACTACTAAAATAATATGTAACGACAGATATGCATTACGTCACGTGTAAAATTATGCCTTGATTGTAGGTGTCCTTTTCTTAATTAATATTTATAATTAGAATAAAAAATGTACGAACATTATCCTTACCGCACATAAAACACTACTGAATTTGGAATCACATGGAAATACATTTTTTAAGTGTAAAATTTGTTTTTATATGTTTATCAGGACTTATTATATGTATATATTATTAATACAAGATGGCGGTTTATACAGAAAAATTTAGATTTTTAAAGTTCGACCATCAAACATTTATTAATTTGCAAAAAAGGTGCTCATTTCGTTTTTCATCTCATTTTTTATCTTTGTCAAAATTACCCCAAATTATCCAACAATGGAGTAGTGGTTGGTTCTCTTTGGGATAGTAGAATGATAGGAAGCTTCAACCAATTATCGATTGATTACAACGATATCCGGAGGCTCGAGAGTCATCAGCGACCCAGTTAGATGTATTACGGTGGTTCGAGAGTTGTCGGCAACCCGATTAGACGCGAAATCAAGACGGATTCGATGACGTGGCGGCGTGTATGTTTGCGGCAGTTCACTACAAGAATTAAGAGAATTTGCGGCGATATAGCTCGTCGCAAAAGCCCCCATTGTCGTCGCAATATGTTTTTGCGACGAAATTGTCGTCGCTATTAATTCGCCGTAATAAAGTGGTCGCAAAAAACTTTTTGCGACGATATTTGCGACGACATATTTATGTGGGTCCACAGCATTTAAAAAAAGGGAAATTGAATTTTTCTTTTTTGCGACGAGAGTTTTTGCGGCGATTTATTCTTATTTGCGGCGATATATCGCCGCAAAGTTTTTGACCAGATACTTTTTTACGGCGAAACTTTAACTTGGTAAAATGTTTTTTGCGGCGATATCGCCGCAAAAAAGGTCAATTTTTTTGAAAAATTTTTGCTGCATTTGCAGCAATCCACCCAGATCCGCCTGGGTACCCTACCAGCTTTTGAAATCGCTAATACCATCAAACCATTCCCAAATACAAAATCATTGCATATAAACAAAATATTGTTTAAAGTTAACAAGTTAAATATCATACAAACACAATGTTCTAAAATATTTAAAAATATTCATAACAACCTCAAAGTGAACATTTTATGACGACCCACCTTCATCGTCTTCATCATCTTCATCTTCATCATTTGGTTGAGAATGACCACTTCTCTTCAACGCGCTCTGGACTTGACTTTGGATTTGACTTTGCATTTGTGCCATCATATTAGCCATCATCTGTTACTGCCATTGTTGTTGCTCACTTGCCACTCTCGCTGCTATCATCTCCTCAACCTCAGATTGTGAGAACATCCGCTGATCTGTTCTATGAGGTGGAGGTGGGGGTTGTGAAGGCACGCTCGGTATTGGACCGATGCCACATTCCCACCCGGGCCGCTCCCCCAAGACCTGCCGCATGATCTGCCTCTCTGACATTTCAGGGTGTTGTTGTTGAAGCGCGACCATTTGCTCCTGTATAGTTTACAAAAAACAATAAACAATGTTACATATATGGTGATGTTATACATTACTTTATTTTTATAAAATTTTAAGATGTGTACATTACTTACATAGTATGCAGCGGGTTCAGGCTGATAGAAATTACCGCTTGAATCGGTATAGAAGCGGCGGTATGCTAATATGGCACTCCCAGTTTCATCAGAACCCTCTTCACGCTGTAAACACATTAAATAGTTATATAATCATATAAAATTAACTTACAAACACATAAAACAAATTATAAAACAAATTAGATTAAAACAACTTACAAACATATAACGACACTGGGCTAGAGATGTCCGACCGCCATGTCCTTTGATCGTCTGCTTCCCTTTGTTTGACTTGTTGGTTGCAGACCGAGTCTTGACTTCAGGAGAAGTGTAGTAATCCACATAGCCTTTCCATTCAGATTCTTGCATATCAGGTGGCACAACATCAGAAATATCAACTCTGTCTTCCCCGCCTATTTTGCTAAAATGTTTTTGCTTGAACCGGTATTTGTGATCTTTGTACCGGTTTGCAACATATTTCTCAATGCCTGCCCTCAATCCTTCGTGGGGAGTCATATCAAAATACATCTGCATATTATGAAAACAAATAGCTTAGTGTATATATATTTAATCACTGAATTTAATTATCAAAAACTTAACCTGTAAGTCAGGCCAGATAGTCGCCTTCAACTCTACAGGTATCTTCTCCGGCTCTTGTAGTTTTGAGGAAATCTGTCAACGAGTGTGCCAACCAGTGAAGCAAAGGTCGCCTGATTGACACCCACAGGTTTGTAGGTGTCATGCGTACCTTGCTCAAATTCAATTGTGAGCAAATTTCCTTGTGGGTTTCTCTTTCGCAAACCTTGAAGTGTGGTCTTTTCACGCTTGCCTTGTCCTGCAAATTGATAATAGTATAAAAATTCTATGTAAATTATATATTTTCATTTTAAAAGATAATAGTATAAAAAATTCGTCATACCTCGTCCGTTGCCGCTGCCGGAGTCATCACTGCCCTCGCACTGTCGTGGCGGCTGCCACGATCGATCATCATCGGGAGGACCACCACCAGGTGGACCACGGCCATAGGTATCCCCACTGTGACCTCGGGCCACGTCTGCCATCTGTAAAAAAAGATTATATAAGTATACAAATGTACCGCAATTAAATCAATAGCTAAACACACAATTGAAAAAAACAATTCAATAAACATAATAGATCAAACATAATAAATGATTCGGTTAAAATAAAAAATTACAATCAATCGGATTCATCGGTATGATAAGAATCTTCTCCACAATCATTATTAAATTCGTCTAATTCATCATTGAATTGTCAGAAACGTCAACAGCTTTGTCTGCATCGTTGTCTTCACCCTTATCCGTATCTTCATATGTCTCGTCCTCTACATTGACATGCTCAAGGGAAACATCGACTTCTGTAGCTTCATCTCTACTCATACCATCATAAGTTAAATTATCTAAGTCAGCAGACAACAAAAGCTCAGATGAAGTGCTGCCATGAATTAAATCTGCTTCGTTATTTTCCATTATAATATCTCGGTCCCAAATCTTCCGATGATTCACCTCTTGGATGACTTCCAATGTCTGATTGATTGAACTCTTTGACTGGCTTTAGACGGTTCGTCAAGATAAAAAACTTGCTCTGCTTGTGTTGCAAGAATGTATTGGTCATTTGTAAACCATTCAGTTTGGGTAGAAATACTAGTTATGTTATTCTTAATGACACAAAGTTTGTTGTTATTAGTTTTAAACCGTTTACATCGAAACAACACAACCTTACAACAGTCTAGATAGCCTAGCTCCAGAATCTCTTCCAACAAACCGTAATACTTTGTTCCATCTTGACTAGTTGTTGAGATGCCGCTATTTTGAGTTGTACGGCGTACGTCTCGGCTTTGAACTACAAATCTCACACCGTTAACTATACAAGCGGTGTAAGAGTTTGCATGTCGTGGTCCATTTGCTAAAGCAAATAACTGAGGACTAACACTAGATTCATCATTTACTCGCCGACGGTTGATCTATTTGAAATAAGAGAAAATTAGGAAAATTTGTATAATCGGTTTGTATAATTGGTTTATACACAAATGAGTTTACCTTCTGTTTAAACCAGTTAGGAAAATTTGCTTCCAAGTCAGTTCCATGCGGCATTTGAGTAATAAATTCACTATAAATAATGTTACTTGCGTTAATAATAATCACTATAAAGATAACTTACGAAAACACAACCCGAAATAGAAAATACTTACTCTTTGTATTCTTCGATCTCGGAGCTGTTGTTAAGGACAAACCATTTAGATTTGCCCAAAGCACACCATCCATTTTTTATCAACCCCCTTGCTGATAGGTGTGCATAGCGATTGGAAGACATAAAACTCACGTGTGAGAACTGGGGCGTCTTCGTTTCTGTCCGGCGATTAAATCTCGTCGGCACACTATCAAGATACCTTGAACAGAAAGTTAAGGCTTCATCTGCGACATACCCCTCCGCAATGGAACCTTCAGGCCTAGCCTTATTTCTAACATAATTTTTCAGCTTTTTCATGTATCTTTCAAATGGATACATCCACCTCATATAAACTGGCCCACCTTGAATGGCCTCCTCAGGTAAATGCATAACCAAATGAATCATTATGTCAAAAAATGACGGAGGAAATATTTGCTTGAAAGAACACAAAATTTTAATCAACTTCTCCTCAGCATCTTGCATGTCAGATGACATCAAGTTCCGAGCACAAAGTTGCTTAAAGAATAAGCACATCTCAATTATTGGTGTTGAAATGTTTTATCCAAGTACGCTTGAGCACCAATCGGAAGCAACCGTTGCATCATTATATGATGATCATGTGATTTCATCCCCGTTATTTGGCTATCATTATCTGTTACCTTATGTTTAAAGTTAGAGCCAAAAACATCAGGTAGTTTTACTTCCTTAATGAATTGACAAAAAAGACTCCTTTCGGCGTTTGAGAAAGAGAACTTGGGATGAGGCTTTGAGAGCTTACCGCGACGTTATCTACAAGCCACAAGTCACGTCGAATGTTCCATTGTTCTAACACCATTCTTGCCTTATTGGTGTCTTTGGATTTTTCTTGTTCATCATCACGTATTCAACAAACTCTCGCACACATTCTTTTCGATATGCATGACATCCAAATTATGTTTAGTTGAATTGAAGACCAATATTCATGCTCGAAGAAAATAGAACGCTTGGTCCAATTCAATTCAACATTGGAATCACGTTTTCTCTTCTTACCACCAAACTGAACATGTTTCCCAGAAATACGGGGCGACAATTTATTAAGTTGTTCCAAAATCTGATCATTAGTTTCCTGTTAGGAGGACGTCTATTCTCGTTCTTACCATTGAATGACTTGTCCTTCCTCCATTTATGATTCATTGGTAACCATCTTCTATGCCCAGCATAAGCAGTTTTTCCCAATACATGAACAGATGGAGTGTCTTCCTTACATGTTGGGCATGCAAAGTAACCTTGCCCACTCCAACCAGACAAGCTACTACGAGCAGGGAAATCATTGATAGTCCATAAAAGCATTGCACGCAATGTGAAGAAAGTGTTTGTAACCACATCTTTTGTCACGACTCGTCCGACCAAAGACTTTTCAATTCATCAACCAATGGTCTTAAAAAAACATCAATGTCCTTCCAGGTGATTTAGGGCCAGGGATTAATAACGTCAGCATGAATGAAGACTCTTTCGTACATAACCATGGCGGCGTATTGTATGTTGTCAATATTACCGGCCACATGCTATACGACGTACTCATGTTCCCAAATGGATTGAAGCCATCAGCAGCCAACCCTAATCTAACATTTCTAGGTTCTTTGGCAAAATCAGGATACATTGAATCTAATTCTTCCATGATGTACCATCCACCGGGTAACGTAACTTACCATCTTCCGTGCAACGTCCAGAAGCATGCCATGTCATATGCTTTGCAGTGTATCTTGAGCTATAAATACGCTTTAATCTAGGAATTAATGGAATTAATGGAAAGTAACGCATAACATATTGGATTTTTGCAAATCTTTGTTATCCTTCCCCCAAAATAAACAACAGTCGTTCTTACAAACGTGGATCGATTCATATCCTAACCCAACTTTCTTCATATCTTCTTGGCTTCATAGTTTGACGGTGGGATTTTAGCAAGCGGAAATGTAGTTTTCAGAAATTCTAACAATTGGTCAAACGATGTATCGGTCCATTTAATGATGGCCTTCATGTGACTCAGTTTTGCCAAAAAATCCAATGAAGACATCCCGTCACAACCAGGGTATAGTTCGGTGTCGGCAAGTTTCAGTAATTCAGCAAGTTCATCATTTGTATCACTCGGTGTATCTGTTGTGTTCATTGGCTCGTCGTCGTCGTATGTGTTGCCTCTTGTGGGACATTCTCCTGACGAACATCGTTAATAAAATCATGTATTGGGTCTGTCGTTTGAGGTATGACTGGAACTACCGGTGACGGAACATATGATTCACCATGATACGTCCACGTTTTGTAAAATCGACAAAAACCATTATTATGTATATGGCGCTCTATTGTTGGAAGAGGAAACCAATAACTGTTATTGCAATTATTACACGGACACCGAGCTTTATTTTGGCCATTCATATAATTCTTACACCTTTCCATGAATGCTTTAAGACCAATCAGATATTCTTTAGAAAATTATTTTCTAAAGTAGTCCAAGTCTTATCAATCGTCATAACTGCGTCTACAAACAAATATTAATTATCTTAACACATTTAAAATTAGGGAAATACGAACATATATACATTCTTATATTCAAACAATAACTACATATAATACAATTTAACATACCAAATACATATATACATTCTTATATTCATACCAATACATACATACATTCTTATATTAACATACCAAACACATGTTATTTCAAACAATCTTAATACAAACATACAACATGTTAAACAAAATTAACACAAAATTAACATATCAAATACATACATTCTTAATACAAACATACACACATTTTCTTTCATCTCACTAAATATCTACTTTTTAATAACTATAAAACTTGCTAAACCAATTCAACAATAACTACATATTAACACAAATTTAACCAATCAAATACATACATTCTTATATTCATACATACAAAATAACTTCAAAAACCCAAACAACTACACAATTAACACACTAAATACATACATTCTTTCTTATATACATACATACACACATACTATTTCATCTTAAATAAGTTAAAATATCCATTTTTCATAATCATAAAACTTGCTAAACCTACTTTCAAACAATAACTACATATTAATACAATTTAACATACCAAATACATATATACATTCTTATATTCATACCAAATACATACATATATTCTTATATTAACATACCAAAACATGTTATTTCAAATAATCTTAATACAAACATACAACATGTTAATACAAAATTAACACAAAATTAACATATCAAATACATACATTCTTTAATACAAACATACACACATTTTCTTTATCTCAACTAAATATCTATTTTTTCACAACTATAAAACTTGCTAAACCTAATTCAACAATAACTACATATTAACACAAATTTAACAATCCATATATACATTTATATTCATACATACAAAATAAACTTCAAAAAACCTAAACAACTACAAATTAACACACTAAATACATACATCTTTTATATACATACATACACACATGTTAAACATCTTTTTTTCATAACTATAACATCTATTAAACATCTAATTTGAAAATATTAACTAAAACTTAACATAAAATTAGGTAAAATTGAGTTTATTACCTGAAATCAAGAGTGGTGGTGGTGGCTACGGTGCAAAGGACGGCGGCGGCGGTGGGTGGAGTGACGGTGGTGGAGCAGCGGGGTGGAGCAGCGGCGGTGGAGCGCAGTAGCTTTGAAAATGGCGGTGGTGGAGCGACGGTGTGGTGGAGCAGCGGGTGTCGCGGGGAGTGGGGTGAGGTTGCCGGTCGCCGGTCGCCGGGAGTGGGAGTGGGGTGGGGGGGTTGACGGTCGCCGGGAAAGTGGGAGTGGCCGTGGGGGTGGGGAATGCGGTGAATGGGGGTGAGGGTTTTGAGTGGGGGGTGAGGGTTCTGAAAATCCCGTATTAAATCTGAGCTGAAACTTTTGCGGCGATTTGTCGCCGCAAAAAGTTTTGCGACGACAATAAATCAAATAAAAATAAAGTTAATTTTAAATATTCTTATTGCGACGATATATCGCCGCAAATAAGTTGCCGGGAATTTTCCCGCTTTTAAAAAGTTGTCAATAAATGAAAAAAATTAAAAGGAAAATAATTATGGTTATTTGCGACGAAACATCGCCGCAAAAAACCTTTTTGACCGGAAAAGTCAAAAAAGCAAATATTTTTGTCGTTTACTGAAGTTTTTGCGACGATTAATCTATCGCTGCAAAAAATATTGTCGCAAAAAACCGGTTTTCTTGTAGTGGTTGTAGTTGCATTAATGATATCCCTCGATGTTCCGTATATTAGGATTTTACCAAGCAGAGAAGATGGCAGGAAATATCAAAACTTTTGATGGGAGAGCACGGGGAAGATCAGAATCGTGGACGAGAAATATTAACAATCTTTTACAAAAGAACCCCGCAGCAACGCTCGGGGTTTAAATTCTAGTTGTATGTAAACTATTAAGATACCACACTCGAGTTTTAGTTCTAATAGACTAATAATAAAATGATCAGCAAAATAAAACAACTATAACTCTATACAAACTAACTTTATATCAAAATGGAGAGAATAGACAAGCAGGTGGTCACACAACGACACTTATGTTTGAGTATAATAGTCGTATCCGGTACATTGATAGAGAGTGAGAATCAGGTTTGAAAACTTGAGATTGGCAGAGTGATTTGGAAAAAAAAACAAACAAACAAACAAACAAACGTACCCAGTAAATCCCACATGAGAGTAGGGTCTGGGAGGGGTGAGTGGTGACGAGTCTTCCTCTGTCTTGGGAGATAGAGAGACCGCTTCCGAAGAGACCCCCGGCGCTTTTGAACTTAGCTACTATACAAATTAACTTGCTTAAAAAGTCATTGATGACTAATTCTCTTTCTATCTTTAGCATTTCCAACTTGCTCCTCAAGTTTGTAAACATGCTTTTTGAACTCGATCTACTCCAAGGTACTAAACTCAAATTGAATTCAATGCATCTTTCGTGTCTTGTGTTTCACAACTTGCAATATCCTCAAGCAAGTTTTGATAGTGTGATAAGTGTTAGAAATAATAAAATACTTATTGAGTGCTTTTGTCTTAGGATCAATTTCATGGGGAGTAATGTAAAACTAGTATATTGAAGAATCACAAATCAGGCCTAACACATGGGGTGATTCCACATTTAAGCATAATCGACACCTCTCCAATCAGGCCTAACACATGTTGCCCATTTTTCTTTATATATATTGGTGTCAATCTTGAATAATAATATTTTCATACAGTTTTATTTCAATTAAGAGAAGATCAACAAGTTTGGGAATCATTATTCAGTGAGCGTGCGACAGTAATCTTACGAAATCAACGGGAAATAGTGGTGTTGCTCACAAGAAAAACCAAAGAAGGAAGCTTCAAATCCTCATTCAAACATCAGAACACTAAAATCAAAAGCTAATTTGATGATTCAACGACTAGGTGAGTAATTTTAGACCTTTTGTGATCATACTTCACCCCTAGAGTTTACTTTTGAAAATTTGAAGTGTGATTGTGCAGCATTTGGGAGAAACTAGAAGAACTAAGTTGAATAAAGAATATTAATTGGTAAAGAATAGGAACAAGAGTTCTTCATTGGTAAAGCTATTCAAAATAAAATCTAGATCATACGAAAAATTTAATAAATTGAACGATTAATGATTAAACACAAATGAATATTAGTTATTTCAACTATTATGGATAATTGATGTAAACAAAAGATAGAAGTTTTTTTTTTGGCAAATGTGACGAATTTATGCTTGAAAATAACGGAGGATGAATGGATAGCTTAAAGACTGAAGAATTGGAAATTTTGTGGGGGAATTCTTCAACTATGTGGATGATTGATGTAAACAAAAGACTTGATATGGATAGGATATACCATCCGAACACCTTCAACCGTGTACTCTTGTAGGTAAACAGTTGAATATAATAATAAAAAATAATAAAAAATAAACAAAATTCAAAGTTGTTAAGAATTAGCCCATACAAAAAAACATAATTACGTTTAAAAATTAATTTGCAACTAAATGATGTATGATTAGCAAACAATTAGTAACAAAATTAAGAATATACCAAAACTAGTTTGACATGATAAAGGAACAACGCTTGGAAATTTAAGGAACAAAAAGAGAAACCAAGAACAACAGCTAAGTGACTCATATAAAACATTTTCAAAACTGGATACATACTATTGAAATAGCTTTGTAAGGTAATAAATCTTCAATATTGGATTCCATGATCATATAAATATTCATTCAAACTTTATATGTTCGTATAAATGGTACTGCTTATATTTGCGTCTTTTGTCAGGACCCTGCCAAAACGCGGGAGCTCTTTGCAGCACCAGGTACGCCCTTTATGGGTCTATAAACGTTCTATAGACGTGTAGTCAAGTAGAACGTGATATATGCATGCATTGAGCTTTACTTATGCAAAATATGTTTATAAATATTTTGATGAACTAGTTTTGTTGGTTAACTAACCAGCATTCGCAGACATACATTTTTAAGTATGTACCTCACGAAGGACTACTGTAATACTTAACTTATTTTATTTTATATTATTTATATTAGTTTATTATATAGTTATTAGATTAATTAAGGATGTATCATTAAAATGGAAAACAATTACCTTTTGAAAAATTTCAAAAAAATATTTAGCTTAAAACTTTAATGTTAAAATTATAAGTTAAAAAGCTATAACTTTTTAAAAAAAAATTAGATAAAAGTTTTATTTTTTATAGGTTTCATGAAGAAAGTTGCAATACTTAACGTTTGAATTTCAAATGGGATAGAGTTTTGAGCCCTTCTAATTTGGTACAGAAAGGTTAGGACTCTATGACAACCCTCATAAAACTATAAGGGAGGGCATAGTAGCACCAAGCCGAAACCAATGGTTAATCTTTTCGAGCCGAAGCCAATGGAGGGGTAGTGTTCTCTTGCAGCTGAATAGACACATTAGCATCCCCTCCCTAACCTCCATGATCTCACCTCACACACTCATGCACAAGTGTGTCCTCCTCAAACAAGCCGAAACCGGTATAAATCGATGACTTTAGCCATGTAGGCCACCCAGTCCCATCACTTTAACATCTCCCTCCGGAAAAATCCATGTATGGCTTTAGTTTTTATTATAATTGTTTTTAACTTCTTATATTATGTCATATAATCTTATTACTTTAATAAAATAATAGCTTCAAGGGACATATGATAGCATCACATTTATCGTCGCTAAACTATTCCCCCTTCTATCATATGAAATAATTACATTAATATTAATAATATTATTTAATTTTTAAGATTAAATTAGTTTTTAAAAATTAAGAAAGAGATCTTTTCATTAATTTTATTTCAAAAAAAATATTTTATAAAATAAATTTATTTTCTAAAACATCACATTTTTTAAAAATAAGTAATAATTCAAATTGGTGCCTATAAAAAGAAAAAATTTATCGATCAAATATAATTATTATTAGAAGTTATAATAAGAAATTATTAAAAATGATATTTCTTTTTAAAATAGTTTGCTTTGAAAAAGTTGTTTAATTATTTTTATTGATTTTTATTAAAAAAGTTAATAACAATGTTTTATTAATAATAGTTTTTACTCATATGCAATTTAAATAAGATATTATCTTAAAATATTATTTTATATATAATTAACTAATTTTATTTTATTTATTTAACACATGTAATACGCGAATCATAAAGCTAGTATAAAAAACAATAACTAAAAAAGTAAGCCCCTGTTTGGTTGCGTCTGACCGAGCCTGGTCAGACGCGAGCGTCTGACTCGGTCAGATAAGGGCTGTTTGGTGCGAGGCTCTTACCGGAGATCACGTCTGACCGGAGCGCCTACCCGGTCAGACCTCAACCATAGTCTGACCGTGGTCAGACGTGAAGGTGGAGTGACGGGCGGTGGTGCTTGCGGTGGGTGGTGGCGGTGGTGGTTCAGATCTACGGCTATCTGCGGTGGCGGTGGTGCTTGCGGTGGTGGTGGTCGGCGGTGATTATTTCTGGCCGGCGGTGGTGCTTGCGGTGGTGGTGAGGGTGAGGAAGAGAGACGGTGGTGGTGAGGGTGCTTGCGCCGGTGGTGCTTGCGGTGGTGGTGAGGGTGCTTGCGCCGGTGGTGCTTGCGGTGGTGGTGAGGGTGAGGGAGAGAGACGGTGGTGGTGAGGGTGCTTGCGCCGGTGGTGCTTGCGGTGGTGGTGAGGGTGCTTGCGCGGTGGTGCTTGCGGTGGTGGTGAGGGTGAGGGAGAGAGACGGTGGTGGTGAGGGTGCTTGCGCCGGTGGTGCTTGCGGTGGTGGTGAGGGGCTTGCGCCGGTGGTGCTTGCGGTGGTGGTGGTAGGCGGTGGTAGGCGGTGGTGGTGGTCGGCGGTTCGAGAGAGTTGCAGATCGAGAGAGAGAGACGAAAGGGTGTTGGTTGTGGTGTTGTGGAGAGTTCAATTTTGACTTTTTGTATCTCTCTTTGATTGCCTTATGTACACACAAAGCAGATGTGTTTGTTGGTATTTTAAAAACTTTCCTTTTTACAACCAAACACAATTATTCGTTCAGATCTCTAACTGGTTCAGAGCTCTTACTGGTTCAGACCCTCTTATTCATTCAGCACTTATTCAATCAGATGTTACCAAACAACCCCTAAATCTCTCTTCTCTGAAATCTGATTAGTTGTTTTAAAATGATTGAAAAGGAATAATATTGAACATAAAAATAAGAAAGTCAAAATCTATATCTAAAATACCGATATTACTTAAAATAAGGTGCTGACGTGTAGCATCTTAGCATACCTTCTTACTTGACGGCGCCGGCACATGAACCATGGTGACTAGGTGCATCTTCTGTTTCTTGTGATGCCCAACCGCACCACATTTTAAATGTTTAACATGTTTTAAAACGAAACTAATCATAATCATGTCAAATTTAAGCATTCAAAAGGAGTCATAATTTTTTTTATTAACGATTCATGATACGGATGCTTATGCTAAAACATGAAATATCAGTATATTTAGCAGGAAATGATCCTGTTAAAACCGTGAAATGATATGAAACTGTGATCCTTAAAGTGATTCCAATTATATATTTTAACTTGAAAAGCTTTACTGAATTACTGAAATTAAAGTGATTCCAATTATATAGGAACTTGAAAAGCTTTACTGAACTACGTACTGCCATGAAATGCAAAGACAAATAAATCATAAACATATACTTACATTTGAATCTTTATCCTTAAACTCAGGTCCTCGATGGAAGAAATAAACCGAAGCTTACGTAAATGCATTTTATCTAATAACTGCGTTATAACTTCTAAGCATCATATCCATTTTTTTATTAAGGAAGCTGGCATGAACTAATAAAGAGCAAAAGGCTCAGAAAAGACAATTTCTTGCGGCACGTTCACCATGCCACATTAACAAACATATCACGTTTTTGACATCGTCATTGCCTATCGAGTAAATCCCAACCCAAGTTTACAAGAAATGAGTCCTGACATCATAATATATCGACTTTGTAATGAATTAGGCGAACGGAAACTTGTCATCATCGATATACGAGCGCCATCAAAAGCTTCCTGTTGAGCAGCACATAGTGCAACAAAGTATAAGATAAGCAAATAACCATGATCGTCAACATTGCCGTTTACTCTTAGACCCATAATCATTAAGCAGTCATCAAGTACACAAAACCAACTAAAGATAGTCTGAGATAAGCTCATAGCCATTATTATATATATATTAGATGTAACCAAAGTATATCCATGAAAAAAACGAGTCAGAAAACCTTTGGTTCAAGTATATCTTTATCATCGATATAAAGATAGTCTAAGATAAGCTCTCTGAGATAAGGGTACAAGCTACAATTCCAATAAATCTTTGGGTCAAATTCACAAATCTGAAAAACATTACTATTTCATACACTGGTCTTTTTAGGTATAACTAGAATTTTTTCCCCACGCGTTGCGCGAGAATTTTCGTCATATTCCGAATATCATAACGCAGATGCCAAACATGTTGCAACGACTATCGTTACAACAAATGTCATTCCAATGTAAAACTCTCAGCGTCTAAAAAGATTAAAAAACACGCACTACAACTTTTATCTGTCTTAAAACCCTAACTTGTAATCCGTCACAAACGTGACATAATCATAACAAAACAGATAAATGAGAACAAAACCACAAAAAAGAAGTACGCAACAGAACCCAATTCAATTTCTATACTATGTTTATAAATTATATGCTTGAGTTGAAAAAAAATAAAAACAAACACAAACAATCAAAAAAAGAAAAGGAAAAAAGAACAGGGAAAAAATCATTGCCTACAAGATTTGAACCCTTGTCCATCGGTTGCATCACTTCCAACTACCACCAAACCAAATCAGTATTTGGCTGGAAATATCTAAGACAATAGTATAAACTCATCATTCCAGTTTGACATTCCATTAAAAAAACCCAATGGCCAGCGCCACGCAGCTGGCAGCCACTATTCCCCAACTTGCATTTTAAAGTATAGTAATGTAAATGGATCTAAATGAACCCTACTTAAAATCCTTCTATTTACAAAAAGCCTGCATTTTCCCAGCACGCGCGTTGTGCGTGGGAACCCGAGGCTGTCTCAGATGAAACATATTCATCATCACCAACATTAGAACCGAGCTGTCTCAGACGAACACATATTCATCATCGCCGACGTCACACTAGATTTAAACAATAAAAGACATGAAAAATCAATGGATCAAAATGCACACCATGTTATAACAAAATCAAAATACTCTGTTCACGGCTCAGTCATGTATCTGATAAACACATCAACCAGAACAGATCCCTCATTAATACACCAACAATGAAATCATGATACAATAAGTCTTTGATGAGCAAAGGCTTGTCGTCATCGACATGTCAATCACACTAGATCTAGTACGATTTCAAGCCACGAACCAGAGGTTCCATTGAATGATAGCATCGACGATGAAGGCAACGTAGAATGCTGGTGAGCCATGGGCAACCGTCGCCCGCTCCACCTCAACCACAGAGGGGAGGCGAAGTGGCAACAAAGCCACCGCCACAACAACCACCGGCGATAGAGACATGCAAGATAACCGTTACCGCCGCCCCGCCACCGCCTTCTCGATCATCGTCTTTGGTATGGGGCGACCACCATCACAAAACTCTAAAACCCCATTCAGAGAAACATACAGAGAACAATGGGGAGAAACACATTTTTTTGCTTACATAACACAATGGGAGGGGCCACATGCAAAATGAAGCAAAAACCATTGTCAAACTTAAAACTCAGCAAACCCAACCGCTTCTTTACACTCCTTTATAAACATATAGGGGAATATAATATAACATGAACACAATGCCCAAACAACATACTACAACCTCAAAATAACAGAACCCTTAATAGGCAAAGAATTAATATAACATTTGTGTACAAAATTTACACAAATAAAGGTAGCTTATATAACTCCTACCGGACTTGCAGTTGTTTTGTCATAAAGATCGAGCATGTTCTAAAAAAGCAAGAGAAGTTATCGGACAAGTCATTAAGTGTTAACTGCGAACTGATAAGTTGTACAAGATTGGAACAGCAATCAGAGTTAAGAGATTTAAAAAAATAAAAAAAACTATAAGTGATTTTAATAGTACATATTAGAAATTAGGTTAATTATTTTAGGGTTTTCCAGTAAATATTATATACTCTTAGAATAACATGTCGGATGAACGGTGGAAAACATGATTGCCAAGAGTTTGTGCTTATAGTAAAAATCGGTAATACATAATTCTCACATGGTAATAAAATTGTAATTAATTTAAAGCTTATATGGATGAAAGGGTAATTATAAAGAGATATGACAAACATCAAAATTCTCATCATCAAAATTTTCTTGCTTTTATTTTCTATTAAATAATCATATTAATTATTAATAATATTATTTAATGGGTTTGCAGATTAAAATAGTTTTGAATAAATTCAAAAAAAGATCTTTTTATTAATTTTATTTTTAAATAAAAAATTTCATAGAATAAGAAAATTTTTTAAAACATCAAACTTTTTTAAAATATAAAATTGTTTAAAGTTAGTGTTTATAAAAAGTAAAATATCTATTAAAGTAACTAAAATTGAGAGTTATAATAAGAACATTTTTAAAAAATAATATTTTTTATTAAACGTTTGTTTTGAACACAAAAAAATCATTTCTATAATAATAAGGAAGATTAAAATAATATCTTATTATTAATATTGTTTTATAATTAAAAATATTTTATTCTATTTAATATTTATTATTTAACCCGTATAATACGCGGGTTACTAAAGGTAGTTATAATGACATATGATAAGCTACCAAACATCTTAATGCATTTAGGTATTTACTTAAGGTTTTGTATTACTTGCACAAATTAAAGTTTCATTTATTACTTTATGGCTCATTTAAATTTATTTATAAATATACTTCATATATTATTCTTGTTGGATTATGTACGGGTTCGGTTACGTCACGTTGCCAACCGAGCTATGACCCGTAAGAGTTACACCTTGGGCAAAAATATTAAGTCCACTTAATTTGATTAACTGGCACTTACGAACTATATCGGTTTTTATAATTTATAATTGTTATAAATTATTTAGTATTAATTCATAAACCTATTCTTTCAAAAGAAAAGCAAAAGGAAAAGCAAAAGAAAAAGAAAAGGAAAAGCAAAAAGAAAAAGCAAAAGGAAAAGCAAAAGAAAAGCAAAAGAAAAGAAAAAGAAAAGCAAAACCAATGAATTCTTTGCTCGTTTCAAAAACACCATTCTCTTCTCAAAAAGGATGATCTCGACGTGTACTCTCTCTATCTCTATTTAGAAAAGCCAAAGCCAAAAGACTCTAAGTCTCAGAAGTTTCAGCTTTGTTCCAATGGATCTTTTAAGTTTACCTTTTAGCAAGTTGTTGCAGAGAATCTGAACTTAATCATCTCAGAAAAGAGACGCAGAAGATTATCTTCTTTCCATCGCTTTTCGTATCTTTCAAACAACCGATATATTGATTGCAACTGGGATCACGCCTCTTAGAGCCGCAACCACTGTGTTCCAATCTAGTGTTCGTTGATTCTAGCGTTCATTCGTTGTCCCTTGGTGTCTCAAACGGTTAATTATTAACCACAAAGGTATATTATATCTCATCAGTAGGATATTAATATTCTGTATTTGCATTGTTTGTAACCCAGATCCTGTCGGGTTCATTCTGGTATTTTATTATTACTCCGCTGCGTTAAATGTTATTAATCTGATTAATAATTATCAAAACTGTTTGTGATAAATAAACCTAACGAAGATACCACTGAACCCAACAGTGGTATCAGAGCCAGGCTTACAACATGCAAATCAGATCGGTCTGTTAACTGATTATAGATCACAAACTTTAAAATTATTTGAAGTTTCTGATTTATATTATTTTGGGCAACTTGTTTATTTTGGTTAAATATTTATTAACCAAAAGATTGCCCGTATTATTTTGATTGTGTTTAATTTGTAAATCTGGCTAGACCCTGTGGTTGAATGGTTGTGATGTGATTTGTTATTGTTAAGTTTTTGGTTTTAAGGTTTTTGGCCCATTTGATGGCTCAAAGTTGTAATAGATTAGAGTTTTCTTTTATTTTGTATTTCTTTTGTAAATATTGTAATATTTTGAAGACCCGAAGTCAAAACTGGAAGCAGCACAAATCAAGGAGTCAGTGGGAGCCATCAAGACAACTAGATACACTTAGGTCCATCCTTGTGGTTGTTTTGTGTTTTCACCCGTGACCTAGCTTGATCTCGCTATTGGCTCTAGCGAGATCAAACAATCATAGCCATTAGATTTACATATTACTTTGCTATTATGGTTGCTTCATTTTATATTACCCAACCTAAATATCAAACTAATTAATTAATTAAAAAAAAAATTTTTTTTTACAATCAAAATAAATACAAGTTTTAACTTATTTTTACAACTTGTTAAATTATTAAAACAAATTGTTTGTTTTAAATGGGATAATCGAATAAGTTTTCAAATTCAAAATTAGTTTGAATTTCAAAACTTAAAACTTGATATTTTTAAATTAAAATCAATTATCCTTTTAAAAGGATAACTAGATAAGTTTTCAAATTTAAAATTAGTTTAATTTTAAAACTTAAATCTTAATAATTTAAAATTATCAACTTAAAAAATCGGTTGTCTATCTCGCGATGAACCTAGTTTTAATAGGATATTAAAATCTGGTTGTCCCGATAGCTGAAAGGGTTCGTCATTTATTATCACGAACTATATATTGTAAAACTAAATTTTACGACGCACGTATAACTTAATTATACGTTGTGTTTGACCCTATTCGGTAAACACTAAAATTGGATCCCATAGATAAAAATCAATAGTCTATGCCACCCTAAAATAAGGAACACTTGGAACATTAAGCGAAACATCAGTGTTTGGAGCCACAGCACCGCACTTGATATGTAGTTTATTCTTCCAAGGTGCAAGGGTTTTGTTGACACATCCGGCCCTTTCACAGGTAACTGTTTTAGGATGACTATTACTTTTCTCTCTAGTTACGTGCCACAGCTGTCTAGAGAGAAAAGTGGGCATAGATGAGGCTAAACGTATCAATGCATTGACAAATGTTGTCGTTGCGGCCTCATACACGAGAGTTGTGCAATTTTCACAATTGATAAACATTGTCAGTCTGCCTAATCACTTACTAATGTTGCGTGCCCCAGCTGCCTTTAGTGACTGACCAAGCCAGATTCTCATTCCTTATTTAAAATTACTGTAAATGGGTCATTAATTAAAATAAGGAAACAATACATCGAAAATACTAATTAATTTATTTTGCTTATAGATGTCTTCAGAAACCAACAACTCCTTCATTCTCAAGTCTATTCTTGAGAAAGAGAAACTTGATAACACCAACTTTCTCGCATGGCACCGCAATCTGAGATTGGTTCTCAAGATGGCGAAAAAGCTCTATGTTATAGATAGCGCTGTTCCCAACGAGCCTAAAAACAATACGGCCGCAGCCCGTAGAACTTGGGAAAAATTTAAGGAGGATGCCGATGAGGTAGCCTGCCTTATGCTAGCCACCATGTCTCCTGATCTCCAGAAGAACATGGAGGACATGGCTGCATTTGACATGATGAGCAACTTAAGGGCATGTTTCAGAAACAGGCCCGACAAGAGCGCTATGATACCATGAAGCAACTTATATCCTGCAAAATGCAAGTAGGCTCGCCTGTTAGTGCCCATGTGCTTAAAATGAAAGGGTACATCGACCAAATGGCCAAACTTGGTTATCCTATGCAAGATGAAATGGCAGTAGACTTCATTTTGAACTCCTTGCCTAGTTCTTACGACCAGTTCATAATGAACTTTAATATGAATGCATGGGGTTAAGAGTGTAGCTGAACTACACGGTATGCTCAAAACTGCTGAGCAAAACATACCAGGTAAAGCCAGTCAAATGTTGATGGTCCGATCTACTGGTGTTAGGAAACCAAACCCCAAGAAAAAAACTTATAACAATAAGGGTAAGGGTAAAGTTGTTGCTGCCAAGCCTGCCACCACAACAAACAGCTGGCTAAAAACAAAGCAGCGCCCCCTCCTGAGGAGCGACACTGTTTTGAATGCAATAAGATGGGACACTGGAGACGTAACTGTCCTGACTATTTAGCCAAGCTGAAGGTGAAGAAGGCCAATGGTGAAGGCTCTTCTTCAGGTATTCTGATTTATGTTATTGAACTTTTCACTGTTTCCAGCAACACATGGGTATTTGATACTGGATGTGGTTACCACATCATTAATGTCTTGCAGGAGCCTGAAAAGTGGAAGAAACTGAAACAAGGCGACATGGAGCTCATCGTTGGTGATGGGTAAAGAGTACCGGTTCTAGCAACTGGAACATATCATCTTTCTTGTCCATCTGGTCTTGTAATTACTTTAAATAATGTTTGTTTGCTCCTGGTTTAACCAGAAACATTATTTCAGTTTCTTTATTGTTTGAACAAGGATTCAAGTATGTTTTTAATGATGCTGTTATTTCTGCCTACTTGAATGATATCTTTTATTTGAGGCTAAACCTCGAAGTGGTATTTATGAGATTGATATTCAAACAAACAATAATGTATATAATCTTTCTAAACGTATCAAATCTGGAATTAACGATACGTTTCTATGGCATTGTAGACTTGGCCACATAAGCAAGGCCCGTGTGAAAAGGCTTCAGTCCGAAGGGATTCTTGAATCCACAGGACATGAATCTTTTGATGAATGCGAATCTTGCTTAGCTGGCAAACTCACAAAGGATCCTTTCACCCATGTTGGTGAACGGGCCAAGGATCTGTTAGCACTTATACACTCTGATGTATGTGGTCCTTTCAGAACCATGTCTAGAAATCACGAAAGATACTTTGTTACGTTTATTGACGATTATAGTCGATACGCCTATGTCTACCTTATGAAGCATAGACATGAAACCTTTGAAAAGTTCAAAGAGTTTCAGAACGAAGTAGAAAACCAACTTGATAAGACTATCAAAGTACTTCGATCAGATCGAGGTGGAGAATACCTAAGCCAAGAGTTCATTGATCATCTAAAGGAATGTGGAATTGTTTCACAGTTCACTCCACCCGGCACACCCCAACTTAATGGCGTGAGTGAGAGGAGAAATCAAACCCTACTTAATATGCTTCGATCGATGATGTGTAGAACTAACTTACCTCACTTCTTTTGGAGTTATGCTCTTATGACCGCCGCCCGCCTTGTCAATCTGGCACCGACTAAGAAGGTAGATAAAACTCCATATGAGATATGGCATGGGTCTAAACCCAATTTGTCTTACCTTAGAGTATGGGGATGTGATGCTTATGTCACTAGTAAGTCTAATGACAAGCTAGATCCTCGAGGCGAAAAAGCTATTTTTGTTGGATACTATAATAGAAGCGGGTATTACTTTTACCATCCTGATGCAAATATGATTTCCATCAAAAGGAAGGCACATTTCCTCGAGAAAGAGTTTCTTGATCGAGGAACTGGAAGTAATATTGTGGATCTTGAAGAAATTCGAGAACCACAAACAAACGCTGAAGTAGTCGGTGCGTCTGAACAACAAGAAATTGTTACTGATTCAGATATAAACACAAGCGTTCGCAGAAGTAGCAGAACTCGCAAAGAACCTGACAGATATCTTTGGAATCTAGAGGGTCCTGAGGTTCTGGTAGTAGCTGATTCTGGTGATGAACCTACTAACTACAAATCTGCTATCTCAGATCCGGAATCTGCGAAATGGCTAGATGCCATGAACGCCGAGATGCAATCCATGCGAGACAATCAAGTCTGGGACTTGGTTGAGCTACCTCCCGGTTCACGGGCTGTAGGGAGCAAGTGGCTTTTCAAGAGAAAAACCGACATGCATGGAAATGTACACACCTATAAAGCACGGCTAGTTGCGAAAGGTTTCACTCAAACTCAAGGTGTTGACTATGATGAAACTTTCTCACCCATTGCTATGATCAAATCGATTAGGATATTGCTTGCCATAGCCGCGTACTATGATTACGAGATATGGCAAATGGATGTTAAAACCGCTTTTCTAAATGGACATCTCTCTGAAGATGTCTATATGGTTCAGCCTGATGGTTTTGTCGATCCACAATATCCAAATAAGGTGTGCAAACTGAATAAGTCTATTTATGGACTTAAACAGGCATCCCGTAGCTGGAATCTTCATTTTGATCAGAGAATCGTCGAATTCGGTTTTGTCAAAAGTGAAGATGAGCCTTGTGTTTACAGAAAGGCTAGTGGGAGCACTATATCGTTCCTCATATTGTATGTGGATGATATACTGATCATTGGAAACAATATCTCAATGCTTAATGAAGTTAAAAAATGGTTGGGAGCTTGTTTCGCAATGAAAGATCTTGGAGAAGCTGCTTACATTCTAGGAATAAAGATCTATAGGGATAGATCTAAGCGGCTTCTAGGGCTTAGTCAAAGCACATACATAGACAAAATGATGACACACTTTAAGATGGAAAACTCCAAAAAAGGAGGTGTTCCAATGACTAAAGGTACCGTGTTGAACAAATCGCAATCTCCTTCAACGGACATTGATATTAAGCGAATGGAAAATGTTCCATATGCTTCAGCGATTGGTTCCATCATGTATGCTATGCTGTGCACTAGACCTGACGTCTCGTATGCTTTGAGCATTACTAGCCGTTATCAGCAGAACCCTGGTTTTGCCCATTGGACTGCAGTTAAGAACATTCTGAAGTACTTGAGAAGGACTAAAGACATGTTTTTAATATATGGAGGAGTTGAAGAACAGCTCACTGTAAGATGTTACACTGATGCTAGTTTTCAAACTGACCGAGACGACTTTCGCTCACAATCTGGTTTTGTATTCACACTCAATGGTGGAGCCATCTCTTGGAAAAGTTCCAAGCAAAGTGTGGTGGCAGATTCTACCACTGAATCTGAATACATTGCTGCATCTGATGCTGCAAAGGAAGCTGCTTGGATGAAGAAGTTCATAGCCGATCTCGATGTGGTTCCAAGTATTCAGCAACCAATCGAGATATTTTGTGATAACACAGGTGCTATTGCTCAAGCCAAAGAGCCCAGATCTCATCACAGGGCCAAGCACATTCAAAGGAAGTTTCATTATATATGGGACATAGTGAAACAGGGAGACATCGTGATAAGAAAAATCGACACAGATCAAAACCTAGCAGACCCGTTTACTAAGCCCATGACTCAGAATAAGCATGATCTACATAGAAATGCGATCGGCTTAGATTAGCTAGTGATATGTTTTGATTTAGTATTTGGATGTACGAACTTTTAAACAGTTATACTTTTGAATTCATTTTTGATCTACTGATATAGATACAATTATGAATCCTATAACTGTGTTCGATTTTAATACGTTTAATCCATGGATATTGTATTCTAAATTATCCATAGTCGATCAGACTTGTGGGAACAAATCTGAATTAAGACTATTCTGAATTTAGACTCAAGGAGTTGACTTCTAAATTCACAGACCTCATTATAAATGACGTTGGATGTAACTCGCCACAAACCATCTTTATTAAAAGATGCTTTGATATTGGTATACTCATTTAGTATCCTATGACCTGAGATGCGTACTAGAACTTCCGTTTACCGAGGGTTATTCTTTGATCACTGTCAACCGCTGTCGCGTAACTGCCAGTCATAAAGGCTTTGGTTGGGAATAATTCTGAAGTTCAGTGGGAGTTGTATGTAGTCAATAAGGGATTCTGTACTCTTACATTATATGTAACAGTTAGACATCTTGGCGCCCTCGTTGATTCAAACTGGTGAAGTGTGAGGCCTCACCCAAACTGACTGTGTGTTTGATTGGACCATTTTGAATCTAGATCGAGAACTATAATGATTGAGTTCTATATGAGAATTAATCTCAATGACTCAATTGATGTCTTTTACAGAAAGGATAAATGACTATGATTACCATAAGTTTATTGTCTTGTTATAGTAAAATGATACTAGAAGAAGATGTTTGGTTAATGACTTTAAAGTGTCATACCTTGTTGGGGGCAGCCATGTGCAGCTAGAGCGCCGCTGACTGTCTACGTGAAATTTAACCGAATGCCGTCCAAGTGGGAGCTTGTTGGATTATGTACGGGTTCGGTTACGTCACGTTGCCAACCGAGCTATGACCCGTAAGAGTTACACCTTGGGCAACAAATATTAAGTCCACTTAATTTGATTAACTGGCACTTACGAACTATATCGGTTTTTTATAATTTATAATTATTATAAATTATTTAGTATTAATTTATAAACCTATTCTTTCAAAAGAAAAGCAAAAGCAAAAGGAAAAGCAAAAAGAAAAGTAAAGGAAAAGCAAAAGGAAAAGCAAAAGGAAAAGCAAAAGAAAAGCAAAAGAAAAGCAAAGAAAAGAAAAAGAAAAGCAAAACCAATGAATTCTTTGCTCTTTTCAAAAACACCATTCTCTTTCTCAAAAAGGATGATCTCGACGTGTGCTCTCTCTATCTCTATTTAGAAAAGCCAAAAGCCAAAAGACTCTAAGTCTCAGAAGTTTCAAGCTTTGTTCCAATGGATCTTTTAAGTTTTACCTTCTTTAGCAAGTTGTTGCAGAGAATCTGAACTTAATCATCTCTGAAAAGAGACGCAGAAGATTATCTTCTTTCCATCGCTTTTCGTATCTTTCAAACAACCGATATATTTGATTGCAACTGTGGATCACGCCTCTTAGAGCCGCAACCACTGTGTTCCAATCTAGTGTTCGTTGATTCTAGCGTTCATTCGTTGTCCCTTGGTGTCTCAAACGGTTAATTATTAACCACAAAGGTATATTATATCTCATCAGTAGGATATTAATATTCTGTATTTGCATTGTTTGTAACCCAGATCCTGTCGGGTTCATTCTGGTATTTTATTATTACTCCGCTGCGTTAAATGTTATTAATCTGATTAATAATTATCAAAACTGTTTTTGATAAATAAACCTAACGAAGATACCACTGAACCCAACAATTCTTATCTATGTGATTTTTTAGCTAGCTTACTTTTTTTTCTCTTATAACCTTTAAAATTTAATGTTATATATTTTTGAATATACCATTACTACTTGCTTAATTTTATCTACTATTTATGTAAATTCATTTAAACTGCCACCAGATCTACCCTAAATATACCAATAGATAAAGAGGTTCACCTTATCGGAATCTTATATAACCAACATCATTACTGCCTTCCTGGTGGATCACCACTAAACCACCACTAGATCTACCCTAATCTACCATAAAAGTGGCTTCAGATGTTGAGCATGAATTAGATTCAGGTGAATCATCAATAGTTGTTGCTTTCCTCCGCTACTTGTTCTTTTTCATAGACATGATTTCAGAGGATAGAACAAATCTGTTTTTTGTATCATCTTCTCTCTCTGTTTCCTCTTATGCATTATGCTACAAAAGATACTGACACCAGGCATATGTCAAGGAACGTAAACCCTCCTCCACCGTTGATAAGAAAACCAACGACTCAGATGTATAAAATCACTACTCATTTAAGTAAAATTTTAATTATAGGGTAATTTTTTAGCATCACAATCGTTATTTAAAAGTTTCAAAATGTATAACTTTTATTTATAATAATTTGTTTAATCCATCCGTCGAAAAAAGTTTTTTCTTTATTATAAGTTCTTATAATAACTAACATTTAACAAAGTTTTAAGGTTTTGACTTAAATAGTATGTTAAGAATCATGAGAACAACATAAATGTGTGCATACCATATTTTAAAAAGACAAAATAACAAAAATAATGGTTTTTGAATCACCACTGATTATATTAGTTGAAAACCATCATTTATACAATTTAAAACCCCTATAGTATGCATGCTTAGCAATTTATAATCGTAGCTTATGAACGATTAAAAATTTTTGCTGCCCAACGCGGGATACCAATACTAGTTCTATCAACTTTAACCATTTTTTGTTTTAATTGTATTTTCTAATTATATTGAACCTATATTGAACAAGACTATAACTAAAATTAACATACTTATTTATGTTTAATATCTAAGAGCATTTGCACTAGCTTTCTCATCCTTATCTTTCATAATTAATAAAAAACTATCATTGGTCAAAAAGTGTTTTGATTTTCTAAGTCTCATACATATGCTTTCCTATATCTATTTTTATTTAACTAAATAATACTTAACTATTAATTTTTTATTATTTATTTCTGTCTTCTACTCAAAAACATTTTTGAAAAAAATATAAAATAATAGTTTTAAGGGGTGGATGGTGAACTTGAAATATAAAGTATCATTATAGTTTTCCTTAAAATTATAGGGGATTGATATGTGGATGGAGGATGCTAATGAGAATATGAATGTGGATGCTGATGAGCACTAATATTCGATTCCTATTATGATCCATATCTCTAGATTTCAAGGGATTTATAAATTTGTGTAATCTGACCTAAATCAAATAACCTATTCCCATCCTCTAAATTTTTAGAGGAAAATTAACGTAAGGAATACACTTAAAGTCTGATGCAACCAAAAAACAACTAGAGCTTTCAGCATGCACATGAAGTACAAGAAATTTACTTCAGAAGATTTTGATACAACTTAGTGAATTATGCTAAGTATCAAATCTTCCGAATCCTAAATACCAAATCTTCCGAAGCCAAAATATGAAATCTTCCAAAGCTTCAAATACAAAATCTTTCATAGCCAAAGACTGATTTCTTACGAAGACAGAGAAGACTTGCTTTTCTGAATCATCTTTTGACAAAAGCTGAACAACTTTTCGCTACATCCTCTAAAAAACTCACCAACTTATATGAGTTGGTGAAAAATCCATACTTTTGTCAAACTGTAGATTAAGGTATTTTGCCTGTAACTTTCTACTTTTATACTTTTATCCTTTTTTTAATAGATAAGGATATGAACTATGGCATGTCATAGTCACATGTCAAAAGGCAATCTGCCTTTTAAATCTACATTGATCTTGTTGTCTAGATTAGTGTTTCCAGCTGACATTCAAAGTATGGCTGGTTGTAGGATATAGTATAAAGTATCTCTAGTACTTGTAGCTTAGATAAGCTTTGTAACACTTGTAATAACTTGAGAGCAATATATATCATTCTTGAAAACCATATTTGAGTGTTCATTGTTTATTGTTCTTGATACTTATGTTCATGTTTCATCCTAATCGGTTCCCTATTTGATATGTTAAGTGTTCTAAGTCTCTCGTCATTATGAAACTGTTGCATTGACCCCCTTCGACGGTCCTGTAATTGGCATTAGAGCATTTTAGGCTCTTGATTATAAGATCTCACCATCTTTAATCCTTTCAGTTTCACAAAACACTTAACAACTCAAATGACAGTTCTTACTAAGGCTGATATGGAAACCGGTACCATGAAAAAATCTCCACTGATCACTCTTGTTGAATTTGATACTTGGTGCCAAAGAATGGAAGGCTTTATCAAGTCTCAATATAGCAGGATATGGAGATCTGTTGTCTCAGGACCTCATGTTCCAAGCACCACTTCAGCTGGTGGTGGTGGTGGTATGATTCCAAAAGAACTTGCTGACTACTCAGAGGAGATTGGAAGAAGATTGATATAGATCAGAAGGCCATGACCGCTCTCTAAACTGCTCTTTCTAACTCTATATACAGAGACTTCAAGAAGTGCAAAACTGCAAAATAGCTCTGGGATGCACTTAAGCTTATGTATGAGGGTCTGAGGAAGCCAAGGAAAACAAGAAAGACCTCATGAAGTAATAGTTTTGAGAATTTCACCTACAAGACAAGTGAAACCATGACTCAACAATACTTCATATATGTTAAGATTGTGGATACTCTAATGGATGTTAGAGTAAAACTTGAAAATAGGGACATTATGAGGAAGTTCATGTTCTCTCTTCCTAAATAATTGACTCACTACTGTGTGGCCATTAAGAGAACTTAAAACCTCTCAACCTTTACCCTCATAAAGTTGAATGGTATCCCTAGTGGATACAAGATGGATATAAACATACGAAATCCATCAGGCAACTCTTCCAACAATCAACAGAGTTTAGCCCTTCATGTGGTTGAAAGGGACTACAGAGAACCACAACATCATCTTATCTGCTACCCTGACAACTCACAAAAGGGTCCTTTCATCACCTTCCCAGAGACACCAAGGGAGAGTTACATCCAAGGAAGCCTATTCCAATAAACAAGC